>JABJVR010000031.1:7029394-7043631 GCA_025773905.1 Chitala chitala
ATCTGCCTGAGCACTGTCGCCCCTTATTGCACACTGATGTTGAGTTTTATACCCAGTGCAGAGGTAATAATACCATTGTGACTGTAGTGAATGCAGGGTGCCTCTCACATCAGAGCAGACAGTAACAGAAGTGACAGGGAAGAAGGGCAGGAAACGATTGTAATACAAAGTTTGAAGAAGACCAGAACTGCTAAACTCACATTGACTGCTAAAAACAGACAGGTGTATTTTGTGGTTGGCACCAGGTATGGACTACAAGATTAATCAAGTGAAATAAAATTGGAGGAAAAATGTAAAGTGCTGTATAAAACTGAATACAAGAGAACAAAGTGAGACGTTGTGCATGGCCATGGCTGCCCTCATACTCCCTTTAGAATACAATTAAATTGATTGCAATTTAATTATCTAAAACAATTGAATATAATCTGTGCATTCAATAGCTGTGGATCTTAAAACACACTTAAAATCTGTATACATTTAAAACAATACAGTACATCTACAGCCGTGTTTCTGAAACAGATTCAATTCAATTCAATTCAATTCAATTTATTTTTATATAGCGCCTTTCGCAACAGCATACCTCAAAGCGCTTTACAGAGAAAGTTGAAGAAATCAATACAAATGAATGAAGCCAGACAACAACGGCAGAGAGGAACCAAAAACTCCGCAGTGTGGAGAAAAAAAACCTCTGGGGGCCCAAGGTTGACTGGCTGCCCAGCCCCTCCTGGGCATCCTAACATTACAGACAGTAGTGAGACTTATAGAGAATTGGATTGACTGGATTAAAATGTCCCTGTGTACAGCAAACACAAAGTTCAAACTAGTCCTTTGACACACAGAGAATGGGGCCATAAACAGCGTGTGAACAGGTGGCAGGGACTCACCCTACACGCCTGCTGTCTGCTGCGTGGGATATTCAAGAGAAACTTCATGGAAGTGAGGTTTTCCTCAGTCACATATTCAGACAGTTCATACAGCATCCTCCTGTAACACAATGACAAATTTTGTTCATTGCACGTACTTGTCAAAAATATATAAAGTTAGTTTAGTTAAATTGTACATTCAATTAGATACAAGCCTATTACCTAAGTACCGGGGTTGCTACACTCCTAAGTGTCGTGCTTCTGACGAAACGAGCATAACAGGTATAGGTTCTGTTTAAGAATAACTGAAAGGGTCCCATGGCAACTTTTGATAAACAATGCTTGAACTTAATACTTCCTACATGTCACTAAGCCACTTTAGAGAGAACCTCTAGGAAAAAGGTTATTTTCTTATGTCCCCATTAGGGGCAACCAATAAGAGACCTCCACCACTTCTCATAATCAGTGGAGTCATTCGTACACATTCAATTTGTTTCAACATACCCACAACTGAAATACACCCTTTTTGAGAATACCATACTAAGCAGCAAGAAGTTCCTCGGAGACTTTAAAACACACGACTTAGCCCAATACCCGTGCAAAAGTAGTACGTGCTTCTGACCGGTAAGGTGAGATCCCCTCAGCCGTGTGTGCGCGCAGATGCTCTTCCATTTGGCTGCGGCTCGTGTGCAGATACTTGAGGAGCAGATCCCAGCGCTTTATGATGAAGAGCAGCTCCTTCACCACGAAGCCGTCCTCACTCAGCAGACCTTGCTCCTCCAGTCTCAAGAACAGGTCCCGTCCGTCCCGTACACTTTCCATCTTTTTCCGCGGAATATGGTCCCTACACAAGAACTTGATGGCAGCAACCTCCTCCGAGCCGAGCTGCTCGTCGATCTCATTAAGTACGGAGGAATTCATGCTCGCAGACAGGGCGGCAGGTTACAAACAGCGGTCTAATTCTTTGGCAAGCAGTTTCAACCCTAATTATTTCCTACTACAGTGTAAACATCTCAGAATAAATCTTAATTTAACACAATCCCAGTAGGCTGTCAAATTAAATTAAAAATGTTCTACACTGCAGTAACATATGACTTGTGTCTCAGTACTATCAATAGCAGTTTATGTAAAGCCGAGCGGTGAAGGTGGTTTCCTTAACTTGTGCCGTTGTGATTGCGTGTTATAGTTCAGAATGCGTGTGAATCCGGGTTTTCAAGGAATGTGGAGCCGGCTGGCGGGGCGGGGTGGGGCGGTCTGGTTATCGGCACGTCCCAGCACAATCTCATGCAATACCCGAGCAGGTTACGGTGGTAGAGCGAAACAAGGTAAAACAAAGTAGAATGTGTCCAAAGACACAGAGCCTGTGCTGTGGAACACTTACTTTAAACTGCTGCTGGTATCTGTGTGCCACCATACGGTGTGTGTGTCACTGGTTTTGTGAAATAACGTGGAAGTTTCACGTTAAAACACAATGATTTTGACTACTGATTTTGAATATATATATAATATAATTTTTTTTTTCACACGAAACAACAAATACCATACCATTTACACTAGAAATGCCGTGGACGCATAATAATTTGTGTTTTTTTTTACTTTTATTTGTGCTGTTTATCAGTTTGTTTTTCTTCCTCTGGTTATTAGTGATAAGAACAAGCCTCGCCCTCCCCCACCACAAACTAGGAGAAGTTTCTCTTCTGCCCCACCCACAAATTGTCTGCAGTTTGAATCATGGGGGCCTGAAGCGTCTCCTTCACCCCTTGTGGCTTCCCCAAGCACGTGCTTCTGACGGGCCTCCGCTGCCGTTTGTGTGTGTGTGTGTGTGTGTGTGTGTGTGTGTGTGTGTGTGTGTGTACTCCACTTTCAATGCTATTGTGTAACTCCTGAGAAGGACTAGAATGTTTGTATCACCTAATACGAAGTAGTGGTTATTTATAGCAAAGATGTAAAACTGAAGGTGTAAAGACAGTAAATGGGAGCTGTACAGCTCTAAGGTGGAGAAATACTTCTGGTGAGTCGTCTTTTACAGTAATAGGTTCACAATCGATAGAAAACTTTACCAGTAAATTTAAATTCACAGTCAGAAGTCAGCGGCCTCTTCAAAGGTGAACCAGGGGCTTGGATTGGTACACTTGTTTTATACTAATCTTGTTCATTTGAGTAGTTTGCTTTAGATGTTCGATCCTGCTTTAAACACAGGTTTTTGTTGCAGACAGTTTCTGTTACTTGTAGTGATGGCAGACTTTTGTTGTTTTGCTGTTTCTACTTTTTGTTTTAATGTGGCCATTTCGTATTTTATTTTAGCTGTTTTTTGTACCACTGTACTTCTAGTTCATTGTCTCATATGTTGTTTTACTTACCCACTGTAAAGCATTTTGGTCAATGGCATTGTGTTTAGATGTGCTACACAAATAAAATAGACCCTAATGTCCATTAAACGTTGATTTTTGTATAATTACTGTGTCAGTCCAGAAAGCTTTATTCATTTTTTAATAAGTACTATAAAGCATGACAAAGACAACTGTTGCTTCTTTTTTAACAGTTGTACATTTTTTAAATATAAATGAATTTCATGTTAATCGTGACTGTTCCTGATTTGACATTCTTTGACATTGGTACCCGTTTCAGTGGTGCATTAATTACACTGTGACACAGCATTCCACCAGGAGGGACAAGGACACAGCGGTCCACGAAACATTTACGAATTTCCCTAATTAGCAACATGAAATACCCATCTTGGCAGAGCACATCAGGAAATTTCATAATTTCATAAAGGAAACTGCATGCAACTTCATTCTCCACTACAAACCACAGCATACTGTTTTAAAAACATGCTTTATTAGAAATGCAAGGCAAGAATTTACACTGGGAGCTGTTTTTTGGGCAAGGGATGCTGGGAGATCAAATTTGTAAATTTATTGTCTGTACCACACATGGATAGCACTGTAGTTTGCTTTCATCCCATTTCACAACTTTTCCATATGAAACCCATACATCCATGCACAGTCTCTGGTTGTTTTTAAAGGAAAAAGTAAAAATTAAACAAGCATACAGTGACCCTATGTGCTGATTGGCCTGGATATGGAGCCTATAAGGGACCACAGGGAGTCACGGCCTCAAGGTTAACATGGATGAAAAGAGCTGTGAACGCAAGCTGGGAGGCAATACTTTCGGGTTAAGGAAAGCCTTTTTTGGTCCTCCTCAGCATCCATTTCCTGCCCATCAGAGAAATACCAGAGCTGAATATACCTGCCTGATAAAACACAAAACAGCTGAGGTTCACAAAAGAGACCATGGTGTGCTTTATGCATATTTACAGTTTATAGAGATACTATATAGTCACATTACAGCTTCCACTTAAGCAGTAAATGCACAGAGACATTAGAACCTTTCACTCAGATGAAAAAGAAAACGTGTCAAGTTTGGTGCAGGTTTAATAAATGCTAATTTATTAGTAATAAATACAATATTTCCCAATAATGCTTGCATAAATTAAAATAAGAATGCCACAAGTATAGGATTGGGGATGGCGGAGATAAAGTAGTTGCGAGCCCCAGTGGTTTGTGATGCGGGTTCGTGGGAAGATAGCTCATGTGTCCAATGAGCTGAAAACTAACAGCACCTTCCACTTAAGACATGTGGTATTTTACTGTGGCGACTCTGCTGACCAACGGCCTTGCTGTGTCCCGATGGCCTCTGCTGACCAACGGCCTCTGCTGTGTCCCGACGGCCTCTGCTGTGTCCCGACGGCCTCTGCTGACCGACGGCCTTGCTGTGTCCCCACTTGTTTATCCACTGTTTTTACCCGGACTTCTAGACAAACACGCAGAATCTCGTCTTCCAACAGGGGATTTCACCCGACCTGCAACACTCCAATATGAGCTTCTAAACTGAAACGCATCTTGAGTAAAACCCCACACAGGCCAGTGGACAGGTTACGCCCCAGGCCTGTTGAACAGCACATGTTACCCTGCTCATGTTTTTCATACAGACAGCATCCCTACCTGCAGCAGGTGTACAATCAGGTACTCATTAATTGAGGGTCGTGATAATGGACTGGAGGTGCTGCCCTTTGATCTGCTACTGTGTGCCACATGAAAATTCCTATAATGCAGTTTAACCTATGTCACCCCCACCACCACAGAGCCCAGTTCCTTCATGTTCATACGTAATGCCTTTATGGAAAGTGACAGGGCATACAGGAATAGGTAAATTCAGAAGTAAATCACCATGGTGCCACTTAGAGGATTAATGAGTCTATGTACCCACTATGACATATCTTCAGAGTATATAATCATTAACAGGACTATTACAATTAAGTTGGTCTAAAAACCCTTCCTTATTAATGACACGAAGAGAGAGGTAGACTTACATGAATGGCTTTGCCCTTGGTGGTACATGCTGGACATCTGGTTGACTCTGTCTGAATGCAACCAAGTCTCCAAATATTACGAAATCCAACCCTAATCTGGTTTTGCTATTTCCTCTATAAAAGAGTCCCACCCTGAACACCACCACAAACCCACCTCCTGGTGCCTTTCCATTCTGTCCTACATCTCCATCATTTCCCCACACTCCTGTCTCGTTTTCTCCCTCACATCATTTCCTGCTCTCTTTTTCTCTCTGCATCTTCCTCAAACCTTCTTCGACTTCCGCACTGCCATCTATGTGCTTGTGTTCTCTTATAATGGATCTGAAAAGACAAACAGCCCGCGAGATGAAAACAGGACCCCCCCCAACTTGTCCAAACAGCTTCCTGCATCAGCAGCTCAACACACAGAACAAAAAAAAAAAAAAAAATCTGAGTGCTGATCTTTTAGATGTCTTTAACTAAAGTAAAACCTAATCATGCAGAGATCGCCTTTGATGTATTTTGCCAGTCTGCTTTTTTATTTCGCATCGGGGAGCACAAGGTGAAGTGTATAAAGGGGGGGGGGGCATAATTTTCTGAATTAGTGTGTTTGACTTGTGGTCCACTCAACTACCTCACAAACTCAGTTCGTACACAATTCTCAGGACTTGGAAGCAGGAGAAGAGTCTATAATTCCAGTGGAGAAGGGTTTATGAGCCACGTCTGCCTCCTTCAGACTACTCTGTGTTGCTTTGGGAAGGGCGAGGGAGGTTGGGTGTGGGGGTGGAGTCTTTGCTGGCTGCCCAGGGCTGGTAAAAGATGAAGAGCGCCTGCCTGCCATGGCGGGAAGACTCTGGTTGCGGCGGAGGCCGTCTAGCAGACTGCCCCTGCTGGCAGCCAGGATGGTGGCTGAATCCTGACGGTGGAGCCCCTGCTCCGCAGCCCCTCCCCCCTTTAGCATCGAGGCCAGACCCAGACGGCGGAGTCGCTCCACCAGGCCAACGCTGGTCCGCCCAGGCTTTAGCCCATACACATCCTGCAGGAAGAGCTCAGCGGGACGAGAGGCTAGGAAGTTGTCAGAGGAGGCGGCGGGGCCGTCGAACAGAGACAGGGGGGGCAGTGGGGACAACCGGGGGGAGTTCGGGGGTGTCAGCGGCAGCGCCAAGCAGGTCGATCTTAAAGCGTCGCCCTCGGAGGCCACCTGGGCAGAGATGCCCTTCTCTAGCAAGATCTTAGCCAGGCCCTGAGGACCCACGGGATGGCGAGGCGGGAAGGAGGTGTCCAGACTCAGCCTGCAGGGCGTGACGGGCGTATTGGGACCAGCACGCAGGGAACTGGGCATGTTCTCACACGTGGACCAAGTGGGGCCTACCCCTGAGCTGAGGGAGAGAAAGGAGAGACTCGTATAAGAAGGTACGTACAAGAGCCACAGTGTAAGCCTCACTGCCCGCTAGCTTTTAATTCACAGACACAGACTACATCAAAAGCTACGCTGTATGCAAGAACACGGAAAAGGGAATCTCTGAAGTGAACATATTACTCAGGACACTTCTCAAAGGGTACGGGGGGGGGTATACCTTGATGTGACCTGAGTGATGTCACAGGGGTGCAGGATTCGACAGGTGGTGAAGGTGTAGGTAGAGAAGGTAGAGCTCAGACATTTCCCTGGGTTGTACACTGCTGAGACAGAAGGTGTTATACTGCCATTAATCACCTGGATATACAGCAATACAACCTACATGCATCACTAAACACTAAACACATCTCTATACTGTACACCACAAAACCTGGCTGGCTTTACATTGTACTCCTGTGCAAACATGGAGCAACTTTGTTACAATCCACTAAGCACTCAGGTAGGGGAAAAAAAAAAAAATTAAGAATCATACCTGAAGAGGGCGCTATGATGTTGAGAGCCTGACTTTTGGGGTGGAGGGGTGAGGAGAGGGCAGAAGGACTGGGAGAACTGGCAGGTACAGGTGGGCCAGGTGAGGAATAAGGGGGGGGCCCTGGCTGCACTTTTACAGCAGAAAGCCCACCCCTATCCTTACTTCTTGGCCTTTTCTCCTCTGGTGTGGATGCGCAGTGAACCCGGAAGGTGATCCCTCCTTCCTCTTCTTCATCTTCATCCGCACCTTGTCCCTTCTCCTCATGTTCCTGGTGACCATCCTGCCCAGCCCCCCTCCTCAGAACTTCCACATCCTCATCCTCCTCCAGGTCTGACAGCCGGTACACTGCATCCTGAACTAAGGGGCGGAAGCCCTTGGTGACCACACCTGGGTGCGGGTCTAGGATGGTGCCCAGATGAGGCTGGGCCAGCTGCTGCCAGTGGTGCAGAGTCAGGGAACCTGTGGGTTTTGGGCCAAAGGTCAAAGGACATATAGTCACACCCTGCATAACACACTAGGTCCTTTGGTTATGTGCTTTGCCAGTGAATCATTGGTAGGCCTTCTCTTACAGGTGGGTTAATCAGCCATACTCCTGCCCACAGCAGAGGCATGCTGTACTAATGCCCCATGAGGGTTTACAGAGCTGCCTCCTACCCTCTATGGGCTTGACAATCTGTAGCTTCTCTGGGAGGAAGGTCTTGAAGCAGCCGGAGGTAGCTGAGACCTCTGGGAGGTTTGCGGCAGAAGAGAAGACGCTGGAGACAGGGGAGCCGGAGCCGCTCGTGTCACCCTCATCCCCTGACTCACACCCCTCCGGGCCATGCAGCGTCCTGCTCCGCTCCGCCTGGAAGAACTGCCGCTCACTCAAGAAGTTCTGCCGGCGCAGTGAGAGGCGATGCAGAGCAGAAGCCAGCTCACTTCCACCTGGAGAGCCAGTCTGTGCTGACTCGCTGTCACACACATGCGCAGACAGGCACATGTTTATTCTGGGAAGCAGGCAGTATTTTTAAAGCTCCTGAACTGTAACAGCTGATTCCTGTTGTGGTTGCATTAAGCAAAAATTCTGAAACTGAATTCAACTTATGCAGCTGAATCACTTTATAACGTGATTAGTGATCCAAACTGATAGTCTGATTACTTTACAATGCAAAATGTTTATGAAATTGAATGTGTCAGATGTTTGCACACTTGTTTACAACAGGACTAAATTACACATAAATATAAAATTCATCAAAAACTACTGTGTCATGTTTTTCAGTTGTAGGGGAATTTCTGCTAGTTTTTTCTGGCAAGTAATAAATTTTTGGTTTTTGCCACTGTGACACAAACACGTCTGACCTGCTGCTGCCCCCTGCTGGCTTCTCTGCAGAGCTGCCCTTCTGTGCAGAGCTCAAACCAGAGAGGAAGGGCCGAGCAGTCATGACAACACTGCTATGGGCGGAGCCTGGGATGACGTGAGGGGACAGGCGGGCCCGCCCACACTCATTGAAGGAGCGTACAGTCTGGAAAACGCGTCTCTGGGTGCTCCTGTGTGAGTGAAGAACAGCTTCAACGAGGGGTGATTAGAGGAAGGTCGCCTAGTAACAAGGCCCCTGTAGGGGTCAGGTGTGAACTGACCTTTCTGAGGCAGACCATGTTAAGTGGGGAAAGACTTGAGCAAAGCCAAACTAAATTTTTATCAAGTGCAATTATTTCATTTTAGTCCATAACAAAATAAATGCTACGAAAATACAACTGTTGTGCAAGAGGAAATCTACATTTTCCCGAAAAAGCCAAAGCAGGCTGGGTATAAAGAGGGTAGCTGTGGAAATTTCCACACTTCGAAGCATGCGACAGGTCATGTGGCCGTCACTACCTTTGGTCTGTAAGAGTTGACTCATCCTCTGCACTTCGGACCCGCCGCATCGTTCCTTCAATCTCAGCTGCGAGGGAGTCCTGACCCCACACACACGTGCACACACGCGCACACACACACACACGCGGCAATAAAACAGTAGAGGTACAGTTAGCTGAAGGGCTAAGTCTTGTTTTTACTGCCTTTTACATAATGATACAACCTTCAACCTGCAATTGCCAGTGGACTTAAACCCCTTGTTTTGAGGGAAACGGGGCCCATATCTAAGGGACGAGGAACGGCGGCGAGCAGGACACACCCTCACCATGGGGAACGGCTCGTAGGGCGTGTGCCGACGCATTCCCGCCCATGCGGTGTTTTTGCTGCGCAGCTCACGCAGCTCCTCCTGCGACTCATGCAGCATGCCCATGCACTCCGCATTCCTGTCCTGCAGCTCGTTCAGCTGCGGGCGAGAGGTGTGGCGCGGTCACATCCGTGTACATCGCCGCCGAGCACAGCCTCACGCGTAGGGCTCCACTCACCTCGGCAGTCAGCTGCCGCTGGGCATCCTTGGAAGCCTCCAGATGAACACGGAGCTCCTCCTTCTCCAGGGCCAGCTGTAAACACACACGCAGTCACACACATGTCCACCTTAACACCACTTTCACCAGGGCCCAGTTGTGTTAAGGCTTTTAGAACGTGTTTAAGCTAAGCAATAGTGTTACCCCCATGCACTAGAAGCAGTCATGCACGTGTAACAGCCTGCCTTCTTTAGACATGCATCCTGCTTTCATTAATGTGTACTGATGTGGTCTGGCCCCACGCTGGTTCTGCTGAGAGCTGCCCTGATTCCTGTAATAACACAGCTCTCGGTTTCCTCCTCACCTTCCTAGCGTGTTAGCGTTTGCCATGTGATGCGTGTCCTGTGCTCCACGTGGGGAGGACGCCTCACCTCCTTCACACGCTGCTGGAGGTCCACGATCTGGGACAGCAGCTGTGCCATCTCCTCCTGGTGACGCAACACCTCCTCGTTCTTCTTGGAGAGCTCGTCTGTGAGCGACATCATCTGGCTGCTGGACTCGCCTGTCATGGGGGGGGGAGGATGTTATGTTTCATTGGCTGACCTCAGTGGCCTCCTTCACTCAGATGTGTCACACGTTACAGGAACACAAGATAAACCCAAAGGCGGTTAAAGTCAACGTTCTTTATTAGCATTAAGCATGAGACTTTGTGGCCGGGGTGACACACTTCCTTGTCATTAGCAGGTCACAGGGAAAGCTGAACTCACGGAGCTCCTTCACACAGTCGTTAACCAGCTGCTGTTCCTTCTCTTCGTATGTGACCGTCTCCGTCTTCAGGAGGCACGCCTGGGAGGGGGGTCGGGGGGTGCTCTTTTTACTACCAACCAGCTTTGCTCACTGATCCGGGATGTTACAGGTGAGAGACGATGCGGGGCCCGGCGTACCTCAGAGCGCAGCAGAACGTTCTCCTCCTCCAGCTCCTGCAGCTTACTCTGCAGCACCTCCAGCTGGCTGAGCGTGGGCGCTGCAGAGGGCACGTGGCCCCGATTCAGTGGCGTAGAGCAGCTGGACTCGCTCTCGCTCTCCTCTGAGGCACTGGCCACCACGCGCAGGAGCTCTTCCTTCTTGGCCAGCTCGTGCTGCAGCTGGTGCACCTGAGACATGGGGGGGGTCAGAAGGTGGCCCAGAGAGCAGCCCTCCAGGGAGAGACAGTGTGAGAGACAGCATGGCCACTGACCTGGTCCAGTGCTTGCACCAGCTGTTCCTCTATTGCATCATTACGCTCCTGCAGAAAGTGGTTCCGCTGCAGCAATGACTGGCCGATGCGTGCGGCGAGCTCCAGATCACGGTCCCTCTGGACACAGGAGAGCGCAGTGAGGAGAACATTTCAGAGCTGGCCAGAGGGACAGAAAGCCAGCCAGCATGCTTCAAAGCACCTTTGACAAACAGGCCAGCTCTGACCTCATGAACTCCGACCGTCCTACCTCAGCAAGCAAGTGCGTCACCATGTCGATATCGCTGAATGTCTTGGTCATCTTCTCCACCCTGTCGCCGCTGAGGACTAAAGAAGGTGGGGGGTTGGTTCAGCATAGGATCACTCACTCACTCACTCACTCACACTCACACACACCTAGAGTGCACTGCTAACTTTTTTTTCTACATAGCCATCAAGGTTTAAGTACAACTATACGAGTTTCTACTAACCTACAGCAGCATTAGGGGGGGCCTCATTTCCCAGCATGCTCTATTGGGGGGCAGTGTGCACACAGAGAAGGTGGAATGAAGATGCAGGAAGAGAATAAAGCAAAGACTGTGTGACGTTACCTTGGGAAAGGCTGTGGCAGCCAGCGTGTGAAAAAGAAGGTTCCAGAGCAAGCAAGGCTGCAGGTGTGGACAGAGAGAGAGAGAAAGAAAGAAAAGGGCGGGACAGGTAAAGAATTTAACTGGAATATTTTTCTATGAGGAAGGGCAGAAGACAGACTAGTCTGTTTAATCAGACAGAAGAAAGGTAAACAGAGAAGAAGCCATTGCTGCCAGACATTATGAGATGCTTTACCGCCAAAAAGTGGCAGTAGCGGACCCTGGGTTGGCAGTCCCTCTCTCACTGAGGGCACCTACACAAGGGGGGAACATCCCTTCATTAGTCTATCCTCTGAGGGGAAGAACCACATTACACATCAATGACACAAAATCTTAAAGTAGGAGCAGGACTGAGACGCGATAAAGGAAGCAGCCCAAATGCGTTTCCTGCCATTCTCTTGGTGTGGATAATCATCACCCCCGGCACGACTCTTATCTGTAACGTCGCCCTCAATCCCCCTGCGGAAAGCTCAAATTCCCACTCTAGCCACAAAACAAAATTAGCTCATTTTACGAATGTTCACTACATATACTAACTTTCACCATGAAATGTTTCAGCCTTTTCATATAACACTGTTAAACATCAGAGACTCGAGCAAATTGTACTGAAAGAAGAAAAAGCATTAATAAGGCGTAGCATAGAAGGATAAAGGTTTCCTAATTACAGGATAATGGCATTAGAGTATTATGACTGGTGCCCTGTGAAGCGCACTTCTGCTAATCAATTATTGATGCTATAATTAATACCATTTATTGCACTGAATGGGATTATGGGTTTGGGATTATCACTTTGGTCTTTAGTGGTCTAACAGCTGGTCTCCCTCATGACAATAATCGGGCTGGGCGTTTTGAGGGTCCTTCCCAGCAGTGCCTGGTCTACATGCTGATATGCAGTCACGCGACTCTGCGAAGGTGACCTTACAACAGCTGAATGTGGCCGACTTTAATGTCCTCAGAAACACCCATGTCCCAGAAACAGTAATGCAATACCAGCACGCTGTTCTGCGCTATAATAGCTGCTCATGTCCTCCTCCTCAGCTACACAACGAAGAGAATAAGGGGTCTTTATTTATAACATCCTTAGCACTGCAAACAGGATAACATGCTAACATGCCCCCCCGCTCTGTCAAACCTGCTCTTCCAGCTCTGACGCTGCCCCAGCAGAGCTGGAATAAGCACACTTCCCTTGGCAAAGCACCTGCAGGATATTTATAGCAGAAGGGTGGGGGCAGCAGTAGGCTTATTTAGCTTGATGAAGTGTGACAGCGGTCAGTCCCTCTCCAGCAGTTTAAATACAAGTAAACCAACATTGTGAATGATTGAGAAGCAGCTGGGGTGAAGTCTGACAGCAGACTGTCCACCGTGCAGCTGACGTGCGGTCATCACAATATCCCACCGAGTTACAGCCATTTGGCAGATCTTCTACACGCCCCACCTTTCCTACCCTGGATTACTGTGTTTGCAATCCAAGCGACCTTGCCTCAACAGCCCGTACCCTGCAGGGGAGCTCACAAAGAGAAAACGCACACGCACACGCACACGCACACCAGCTCACCCTGAACTGTGACGCTTTCATAAAGCTCTTCGTTCACACTGGAGTTGTGCACAAGCATGGCTAAATTCCAGCGCCTCCCTCTCTCATGATCCATTACATTTCTCTACCATCGCTTGGCTCACGGAGCGCAGTTCTGAATTCCACTGTCACTGTCCACCGCGGCGGCGGCACCACACACACACACACACACACACACACACACACACACACACACACACACACACACACACACAAGCTTGTAAAGATACAGCATTAGCACACACAGCAAAACCAGATTTATAAAAACACAGTACACACGACAGCTCATGGTAGTGTGTAGGCACGTTTGTACACCATTAGCTCTGTAAATCGTCAGGTTAACAGTTCACAGTCCTTAGGTAATAAAGATACTCATTCACAGTCACCTCTGAGCTGACACGACTCATGCTGAGATGGCATTAGGCACAAATATAGTTATTAATATAGCAAACAATATGGACAATAGCAAAACCCTCCACCCTACCCCACACTAGGCAGCTTACTCATGTAGCGCAGGGTCTCCTCAGCCAACACAGGCGAGATGGCACCGGTCTCCTCTGGGGAACAGCTGGGCGACAGAACCCACTCCTGACTCTCATACAGGTACAGCGTCTCACAGGCCGTCCTCGGCGTTTCGAGCTGAAGTGGCTTTAGGCCGCGCTCAGTGTTTCCTCCTCCTGTTGAGACAGGGGTCAGTGGTCACCTCTGTGCTTAGTCACATGGTGCACTCCCCAAGAGATCTCATCCCAGTGTGGCGCTGCAAGCATGTCTGCGTAAATACATCAGATACAGTGTATCTGAACATGCAGTGAAGGAGGGGGGGCCAGTGTGCTGGTAATGACCTCACTTCCTGGGCTCTGTGCATTATTTCCGCTGGGAGGTCACTGGGTTCATGAGGTCAGAGACCGGCATGAGCAGACAGCTCTGCCCAGGGACATCACACAGACACTAGCAGAGCACACCCACTGATTTCCCCCTCTCCAAGTCACTGCTAATTTGGATCTTTAAATGATCTCACAGAGTAGCAGCTAGCATGGGTCTGTCCTTGTGTGTGCGTGTGTGTGTGTGTGTGTGCGCCTGCTTGGGGATGGAGGGCACTCACCAGGTCCTGCACTTGAGTCCTCTTTCTCTACATTCATGGGCTTTACCTCGAACATTTTGCAGACACGCTCAATGCTGGCGTCAGGACCAGAAGAGATGGGGGGAGTTCTCGAGTGACATTACGTCCTGGGGGGGGGGGGGGGCCGGCGCCCGGGGGCGCGCCGCGGGCGGGCGCGGGCGGGGGGGGGGGGGGGGGGGGGGGGTGAGGGTGGGGGTGAGGAGATGAAGGGAGTGGGCGGGGGGAG
>JABJVR010000031.1:7043641-7054070 GCA_025773905.1 Chitala chitala
TCAGGGGCATAACCGCGAACCTTTGGCAGCCACTCTCACTGCTGGCTTCAGCCCCAGAACCTATGGGGGGAGTACTCGTGGCACCTTACGACCTCCCCCCCCCCCCCCCCGAACAGGACAGCCAGGCCAGCGGAGACTCAGAAAGGGACTTGAAGAAAAAAAGAAAAAAGTTGTTTTAAACAGAACATCTTAGTAAGGCACAGAGATGACAACCTTGTGTTTCTATGGTGAAGAAATCTAGCCAATCAGCTTCAACACATATGCAACTTTGGGGTGGTGGGGGGCAAAATTAGGCGACACTTTATGTTGACCTAGAAGTTTGAGGGGCTGCCACATCTACCTGCACTCTCCCTAGCTATTCTATTCTCCCTCCCAGACAACCCCCACCATAACCCAGGTTACCATCTCTATGCAGTGGAGTAACAAACACGTAACAAATATGCAGGGTTCAAGAAAGGAAGTTCATAATTTTCCCTCTCAAAGGCTGTAAGACACATTATGTATCTGAACAGTTACACCTAATTTTACACCATATTACCAAACTCAGAGCCTTTTATCATTCCTTTCCTGGTCTTAGTAAGTGTTTATGCTTGAAATCTGTACAGCCAGTTCAGCTAATGAATGCAGTTACTCTGTTTATTACCAGTGTTATGTAACCATTACGCTAAACGGGTAGATAAGCGCTCATATATAACTAGTGCAGGAGCGCAGGTATGTAGCCTGGCCATTTAGCTCAGCCAAATGCCATACAGCTGTGCTCAAGTTCAGAGTACAAACATGAACAGAGCAACATACCATCAGCACAGTTTAAAAACCGCATCAAACGGTCACGTATTTTCACCTTAGAAAGTTTATTCAAGGGCATAAATCTATCAAAGATCGGAGACAAAAGATCAAGCAAGGGACCGATCAGCAACCCTAGCAACGGGCATCCAACGGGAACAGCAGATCGAACTGCTTTACATCGACGCCTTACATCATAATGTCGTAACTGTCACATCAACCCCCGTGTGCAGCACATGCCCCCGTGAGACCGGCACCAGATCCCACCTGGCAGAAGCGTCTCCAATCGGTGCAGCGCACCGCAACACCTCTCCAGCGGCAGAGCCGCACGACCTGCTCCAAACCAACGGGATGCTTAAACCTCAAGACAAGCCGCAATAAAGCCGTGACCTCGCCCACGTTTCGTAAATTGGTGAAATTCAGTTTAAATCAAATATAAACTAATATTTGTCACCGTCTTCTCTGACTCCACCACTACACCTTCCACCGCGATAAGAACATCTAAACATTAATCCCGTTAAGAAACACACAGCTCACACACTGCTTTATGGCCAGAACATTACCTTGAAATACACTGTAGAGGTACCAGATGGCTGTCCAAAAAGCGGATAGCAAAAGCAGTACACACCTAGTAAGAGCCAGGGACGGAGGGCAATCCAGTGGGCTCAACCGAATTACTGAAACCGAAACACAACGCGTGCAAAACCCATACATAACACAGAGCTCCACACACTGCGCTGAAAACAACATAAGGTAACAGTGCTTACACCAGATCCGCAGGTCAGACCTGCACTTGCAAATACAGACAGGAAGCTCAAAGCCGCCCGTTACACGCGTGGTACGCCCCGACCACGGACACACAACGCATCTGTCCTGCGTGAACATAACACATATCTCAACGACACGTTTGCGTGACACACTTCACACCACATCTGGAAGCACTGCGTGCAAAATGAAATTCGCCCCAGCATCGCAAACGACAGACCGACACCACGCACATCCGGACTCAGAGTTCGGCTAAGCTGACTCCGGCCATTCGGCTGCGAACCCACAACGCGCCCATCGCACACGTTCATCCCCCTAAAAACATACACACACCTTTCGGGGATAACCCAGAAATAACGAGGACGCGCTTCAATCCCAGCTCACAGGTGGTTGGGTCCGGTTGCTCCCAAATCACGGACAAAGACACGAAGCGTGTGAGAAGGACGCTGGGGCGGGGTCAGCAGACGGCTTCTGGTCCACAGCCAAGAAGTCGCTCTGATGAAAGATCCGTGCAACGAACAGCATCGCCGTCGGGCTTTATTACGGCCAGGCTGTTAAAAAGCAATGTAATCGAAATGGAAATAAAATAGCCACAAATAAGTCACCGACATGCAAAACGTAAGAACCAAACCCACTAAAATCTAGGATTATTGAAAAACACACTGCATAGACATTCACACTGATAAACGTGACAGTTTGTGCGCATCACACCCATTTAAATCTTAACTCAGTGCGACACTAAAATCCTGTGATGTGACGCAAGTGGCGGCCCGGGTTTGGGGTACGGGGGGGGGGGCAGTGCGTCATTAAAAGCGGACACACAAGGGTAACAAGTTTATTCCAAAATACCGAAGCAACTGCTGAAGTAATCTCTTTTGTGCCTTTATATATTACATTGAATGCTGACTAGACTAACCTTAATTAATATGTTAACGGTCTGCCCGTAGTCAATCAAAGAGATCGGTAACGTTGTTATGGGCAAAATAGTAACTTCAAATCGTCATCAAGTACGGACTGTCCGCTGGCTGGCACCGCACACGGTGACACCATCCTCTGGCTGGCACCGCACACGGTGACACCATCCTCTGTGCGGTGAATTTAACTGGGTCTAATACCGACCCTGGGATCCGAAGCACCGTGGTCTTTACAGTGTATTTACAGAGGTTAAACTTAAGCTGTTTTATATAAACACAGCCGCAAGTTTATGTAGATCAAAATAGATTTTTAGTTGTCAGATACGCTTAAGGTTGTATTCAGTGTGATTAGAATTAAAAATTTTTCTGTAAAAATTAAAAATTCCACGCAGGTTTCCTGAAATTCGAAGAAAAGTCACTCCATGTTACGTTGACCTTTCCGTGCAGCGGCTAAATAATTTGAACATGTTTATGAAATAAAGGACTGCAATTTATCAGACACGTGTACTGGGGGACGAGTTCTGTCGCTGAACTTGAAACGGTCTGGATTGTAGTGAAGATCGTTTTCAAACTCCACGTTATGATTTTCGTAGCGACAGTGAACGTAACACTACTTTGGAGAAGTGATACAGTGTTTCCATCTAGTGGTCATGTGACCACAACACAGTTACAGTGTTTCACTAAAACCTGAACATTCGCTCACGCGACCTGGAGCTGTAGTGTTAAGGAGCGCCACCTGGTGGTGCATAAACTCTGCGCTCAAAGTCGAGCAAAATCACGTACAATCGAGATGACCGAGTAAGGTGTCCTCTGCACCGGGGAACTGTGCTGTTTATTGCAGTTGGATTGATTCTGTTAGGAGGAAGGGAAAAACGATGGACAGAATCGGGTTCAGAAAGTCCCATTTAACACGCAGTCATAATTATTTGTTACCTTGTGGTTTATGCTGTATTAACATATATAGTAAAAATAACGGTCGAATTATTTCGTGACTGCATTGCTTTAAATGCTGAAAATGCGAAACATTAAAGGTAAAAAATAATAATTAATTCAGTCGTAACCGGTGTTTTTACGTTGTCTGCGATTTGTGGACCGGTGCGTGGGAAAGTAGCGTCTATTTAGTTTTCTGCTGGGATTCATCTAAATTCTGCGCTTTTATCCAAGTCAGTCTATACATCCTACAAAAACTGCAGTGGTCTCAAACGGTTCAGGACGTTCGTTTACTTCACCATTTATTTCCTAATTCCCATGTAACTACTAGTCTATTCTCAAGTGTAATGTACGACAGAAAAGTGTTATTGCGTTAAAAAGTCACTGATCGCATCACTCTTTTTGGATCTAAAAAAAAAAAAAAAACTTTTCGTGTTCGTTTAAAGCCAGCTTTCAGCTCTGCATTTGCATTTCCGTAGTGTGACATTTTCCTGGGCTTGAACGCAATTAACCATGAACTAATTTCGAGGCATGTTTGTTTCCCAAAGTGTTGCTCCAACGCAGTGGTTTGCCTGCAGTTTATTTTTCAGTTTAAATGCTAAAGATGGGTTTATTTGCTGTTTGGGTTGTTTTCCAGGCCCAGTGTTTATAAATGACTTCTGGGCAGAGGTTGTATTACATATTCAATTCCCGAGCAGGAGGCCAGTTAATTTGACCATTTTTAAAAAATTTGACTACAGCCGTTTCTCTGAAATGGGGAATGGCACAATGTGTACTGAGGTCCTTTGGACAGACGTGATGTAGCGAAACTGTTCTATGAGGATTCAATTTACCAGAATCTACAGGTGATTGTACACCTCTTGTTTTTTTCCACTCAGTGCCTTCTTAGTGCCCTTTGTACTTTAGTAAGAATACACAGTGCTCTGACACCACTAGGACAAGTGAGCGGAGTGGAGCGCAAAGCAGGGTGTGTATTCTTCTCAAAGAAGCAGAAAATAACTTACCATTTTATTTCATTTTTTAAACCTGCCATGGTGTGGGAGTAACCAGGGGTGTTGCGTTGATGCGTGTTGTTAGCGAAGGGTGGAGTAGTGCTCAGTTAGGGAACATTTTATAGTTGCAATGGTTAGGGAGAGAGAAAGGAAGGAGGAAGAGAGAGATGGATGGAGGGATGGAGAAATGTGGTCTGGACAGCAGTAGTTCAGAAAACCCAGAGCCCACAGGCCGACCATACCACAGTGGCAGCATACTTACCATTCTTCCTCCAGACCGCGGGCTGCCTACGCCCCCTCCTCTCCTGCGCTGCTGGCCTTGGTCTGCTGTCGTGCATTCAGGGCTGCAGTTGGCTGCAGTGCAAGGCAGCGTGCTAGTGGACCGTCTGCCAGCGCTGAGCGATGCATCCATAAACAGCAGCTCAGCTGCCTCTTCATCACTGTCCCACATTCCCGACCCAGAGCACAGTCCGGGTGACAGGTGTCTGCGTTTAGACACAGAATTGGTTTGGAGGAATGAGGCATGTGTCATATACAGTTATGACGGTAATCGTTTTCACGGTCTGTAAAGGTGACAGTATTACACAAAAGCGAGCTGTCAGACAGAGGTCGTATAAAAAACTATAAATATGAAAATACCTTGTGCACTAATTTAGCTAATAGAGCTTGGCTGTACGTGTGCAGTTTGAATCTGTGTGTGTGTATGTGTCTATGTTTGTGTGTGTGTAGAGCAGCTAGATGAAAGACAGTAAGCTTGATAAACCTGTCAGTTATTAAAGAACAGAACTGTTAGAGAGTGATGTTGTGCTGGGTAGAGAAGGGGCCTGATATCATAAAGGCACACATGAACATGAGATGCGTGAGTGGAACTGCCAGCCTCAGTACTGATGGGAAAGGCTGGTGACACTGGGACTGCATCATCTAACTGCCCAGTGCCAACGTACCCTGCTTTGTCTCTCTTGTTTTTTCCAGACATTCCTTCTTCTTCCTTCTTGTCCTTTGTCCTACGTGCGCTAACCTGGATTTCCCACCCTCCTGTTGCACAATATTTACTGTGCAGTTCACTCGTCCAAACTCCATCCCGTTCTGTCAAACCAGGACGAAGTGAGGTTAGATCAGTGAGTCATATAAGGCAGAAAGGTTCAAGAATGCATAAGCAGATCACTGTTAATTCATGTTTTGGGGCTACTAGGCTTGCAATTAGTGAGGTTCCATGTCTAGTGTAATGTGGTCATGCAGTCAGTAGAGGGAGCTCCCGTCACCCAAACTCAATTGTACTGAACACCTGTTGCCATATGGGAAAACGAGTGTAGATGTTTTACTTGGCAGGACACATCAGATGCTGTCCTAAAATGGCCCTTCTGAGACTTAAGTGTCATCCTCTACAGAGTGTTGCTTTCTGTTAGAGCACACTTTCTTAGTTTAGTTTCTGTTGACACCATGTGAATTTTGAGGTTACCAGGGGAGGGAGCGCGGGGGTGGAGATCAGAATAGGCTGTGCCAGTGACGAAGGTGTCTATGGAAGCAGGTTCCCAACTGGCAGCAGAGTGCGATGGGTGTGGGTTTGAGCTTCAGCCAGGGGTCCATGGGGCATTTTGGTTTGACCCCGCTGGATGTTGTTCATTCCCCAAATGTACACTTCTGGAACGCTGAGCTTTGTGCTCTGTTTGGTATTCTGAGGCATAAAGGTAGACAGTAAAAGATGGTGGTGGGGCTGTGTGTATGTGTTTAGCAGCATTAATGTTGTTGTGGAGCTGGTTTTGTTGGGGCATGGCAAACCTGCCGATGGGATGATTAAGTAGTACCAGTGTAGAAAATGCCGAAACAGCATCAGGCCATCTCAGCCTGAAATGCTTCATACCTGCCTGGTTTTGGTGAAGGGCAGGATCACAGTGGAAAACCAGCAGTGTTTAGCAGCTGGCCTCAGACCACTTTATGGACTGCTGAACTGGCTTGCATTATTCACCAGGAGATCTGGATCTGTCTGGGTCAGTAGAAGGAGCTGCACTTTTGCATTTGCTGTGCCAGTAGATTTCTGGGTGAGTGTCATGGAGTGATTCTTTAGACCGAAGTCAGCTGATGAGGTATGGCTGGGTGAAGTGGAACCTGTGCTTTATAAATCGTCTTTGTCAGATTACCTGACTGGGCCCTGCAGGAGGGGAAGAGGTGCAAGGAAGCATTCAGGGGCAGCCTTGGGGGGGTGGGGGTGTTGCAGCCAGCCACAGGGCACAGCCTTATAAAATGTGAATCATCCGGCGCCCGCCTTTTAACCAAACCATGAAATGCTGGGAATGAGAGGGCACTTAATTTAGACTTCGCTTTTTTCACTTTCCTGTGGCTGGTGAGCTGTGCATGGCAAACCGGACAAGAACCAGGCATACAAATGGGTGACAAGCATGGGGTTTGGGGGCTGCCCCAAGAGCCAGGGGACCCTGTGGAGACCATAAGACATGATGGCAGGAAAGACAGTGCAGTGAGGACGAGGCGCAGTGAGGACGAGGTGTATGAGGACGAGGAGTGTGAGGACGAGGCGCAGTGAGGACGAGGTGTACGCACCATGGCCACTGATGGCTGATGACAAGGTTGAAGATGCTGTGGAATAACATGATCTCACCTTAAAGTTATCTTTATGAAGCAACTTGACTGAACTATCAGGAAGAGGGAAGAATGCAGTATTCCAGGAAGACACGATCACAGTAGAAACTACACAGCGCTGTGTGTTTAGGTGTTTGTCAGGATTGACAGGTGTCCTTTTGGAAAGGTGTTGATGGAAAGCTTGTTTCTTTTGACTCTGAGAGGGTGTCCTCCATACCAAAATCACTGCCTTCACCCTCTCCTCAGATACAGAGTTACCCCGACAACGACCTTTATACGTGACCTGGCCCATGTTTGCAAGCTGTGACTAAGGCCCTCGCCCCTCTGTTCAGAACAATGAGGGCCGCTTTCCTCATTCCTTCTCCTTTGTCTCTCTGACGTGCTGCTGTAGGTCACTGGACTACAGAAAAGGCCACTGCGGTTTTTCAGTTCGCGCACTGGTACTGGGCATGAAGGTTAGGCTCTGGACAGGCGGGCAGAAGACAGCGTGTGTGGGAGAACATGGAGATTCAACCCAAAGGTTCCTGTTGCTGGCCAGAGGCATGACTTCACTGCAGTCGCTGTAAATGAGGGGCTTAATTTGGATTACTTCCTTAAAACATTTTGCTGTATAAACGTGTAAACTGTTACAAGCTGCTTTATGCAAATCATAACACGTAGGCAACTAAATGTTCAAATAGTCAATCAATTATAATTTAGTTTGTTCAAAAGTTCTTACATTTTGATTGTAACTGCAGGTGGAAAACTCAGGAGAAAACTGTGTTCCTAAAACAACACCAAAGTCCTTTTGAAACTACTGTATTTATGTTACAGTTCTGTACCTTTAATCGTACTGGTGCCCAGCAAATGGTTGGCATTCGGTCTAGAGAGCGCCCTGCCTTACCCCCTGTCCTGTCTGGGATACGTTCCAGGGCCCCATGACCCTGTCTAGGATAAGCAATTGGAAGATGAATGAATAAATGGTCTCTAGCTGTTACAACTTATTGTTTTGGTTTCAAGCTGATTTTGGTTATTGTGAAGTGTTCACACTGTACCGTGATATGGGGTTATGGACGGTGGTACTCCTGCCACGATCCGTGACTCTGTCAGTTAGTGATAAATTCAAATGGGACAGCAGAGGAGGAGTAGAGATGGCACTGTGCAAACAGGAAACAGGAAATGGTAAAACTGTCTCTTGCTCACTCTTCTGTTCAGGCCTGTGTTCTGATAGCCCACTGTTCAGCTCGTGGGTTCTGCAGAACCAAGACGTGCTGTTTGTTGTCCAGTACTGCGGACCTGGGCATGGATACAGAATGGACACGGAGAAACTCTGCAGAGCTGTGTATGAGTCCAAATTGCTTTGAGCATTAAGTGGTATTGATGTTTCTACTGAACATTTATAAAGTGCAGACTTTACTGATTTCTGAGTGTTTGCTAATGTCAAAAGAGTTAAGCACATTTGCCAAACACTAAAAAAGAGGAAAGAACCAGTTGAGGGCTGCTAAGGGCTGGCACTGCCCATGAAATAGCAAATACAACAGTGACCCATTTGCGTATTTGAAGTTCACGCTTAGTTGTTCAGTTAAAATCTGAAAACAGAAGAGCTTCTCCCCTACTGCACTGAGGTTCCATGGTTCCTGTGATGTAACAGAGCACATATTCTGTTGTAGATGTTCTGGGGCTGGCTGACTGCTGGGTGACGTAGCAGAGCCTGGTACAGCCTGTGACAGACAGGGGGACTGAGGGGGAGGGAATGTGCTTCCTGTTTAGCCAAGTCACCTATTGTCTCACATTTAAACAGATTTAACCCTTTCAGTGCAACACATCCTGCAGTAGCGTCCCCAGACTGCCCGGGTTCGAGATGAAGCGATGAAGGGGAGGGGTGGTGAGTGTGGACAGGAGAAGAAGAGAGAGAGAATGGTGAAGGAGGTGCTAGTGTTCACCAGTTTCGGAGCATGATGACCTGTGAGCAGGGCACAGCGTTTCTGTGTGCCAACGCTTTCAGGAATGCGTCATGCCGAGTGGAGGGCCTAGAAAGATGTAGAAATGATTCTGCAGTACCACAATGTAACCTGGGAGCTTTGTACCTGTCATGCTTTACAGCAGAGTGTGTTAAAGAGAAACTGTGTGTGTGTGTGTGTGCGCGCATTTGAAAGAGAGGGACAGAGTGATAGCTGACCACACGTGGTTTCACTTGCAGATGTACCAAGATTCTGTGAGTATAAATGGTGTTTTCAGTCAACAGAAGGCAGCAGGTTCCTCTTTGGGGCTGTATTTACCCAGAGCTAGGCACTCGGGCTCCTGCTAGCTGACAACCCGGGTGTGGAGAGGACAGCAGGTTCACAAGCTCGAGGTTCCGGCAAGAACACGCAACCCTCGCACTGGACCCATTTCAAATCCGCTTTGCTTACGCTCTCCTTCTGAGGCAGTTCGGCCTCCCATTCATCCGTGGAGACCCTCTGCTCCACGGCAGGGCAGCTGTATTCGTACACACGCAGAGACGCGCACACACATGCTGTTGGTGTATAATTAGCGCTGTCTCTGCTGTGTGGTTTGTGTTGCCCAGTGTGCAATCGCAGGCGAGCCACTTAAAAGGCCCTCGGTATTAAAGGACAAGTCTTGGTTGGGAGGGATTCTGTCATGCAACAAGAGTGTGTTTTTCACTTTTTTCCCTCCTTTTTAGAGAAAAGAGCTGCTGCCGTATTAGGGCGGCTGACCGCGCACTGCGCTAACTTTAATCGCTCTCACCACCGGAATGTGCATTGGGGGGGTGAGGGGGAGGCGGGGCAACGGTTCCAATTAAGAGGAAATTAAAGCAAGACGCCGTAGGCTTATGGAAGCCCAGCTTATGGTCACGTTATGCTGGAGTATAGGGTGTTTACACAATCGCTCATTCCCATTTTAGTCTCTTTGAGAACATTGACCATAATTCATAATATTTAATATTTTTAATATTTTTAAGTGACTTTGGAAATAATAATAATAATGTGTTTGAGTGTTAAATTACAAATACTGAGACTTTATAATATTTATCCACACTGTTTAAAATAATTATATTAATTTGAGATAAGATAATGCTCCATTCTGACTTTCCTGCCTCTCTCTGTGTTGGGCTGACACCCTGTCCTGACTTTCTCCTGCCTCTCACTGTGTTGGGCTGACACCCTGTCCTGACTGTCTCCTGCCTCTCTCTGTGTTGGGCTGACACTGTCTTGACTTTCTCCTGCCTCTCACTGTGTTGGGCTGACACCCTGTCCCGACCGTCTCCTGCTTCTCACTGTGTTGGGCTGACACTGTCTTGACTTTCTCCTGCCTCTCACTGTGTTGGGCTGACACCCTGTCCCGACTGACTCCTGCCTCTCACTGTGTTGGGCTGACACCCTGTCCCGACTGACTCCTGCCTCTCACTGTGTTGGGCTGACACCCTGTCCCGACTGACTCCTGCCTCTCACTGTGTTGGGCTGACACCCT
>JABJVR010000031.1:7061804-7094949 GCA_025773905.1 Chitala chitala
GAGATGGCCCACAGGTGTGTGTAGTTGTGTGGCCTGGCTTTGAGGTGAGATGGCCCACAGGTGTGTGTAGTTGTGTGTCATGCTCAGACTGGGTACAGACTAGGCCTGTCTGTGGATCCACACACTCTGTCTGATGTGCTGGAACACGTCAGTACGGCTGCATGCTTTGCTGGTCCTCTTAATTATTTCACTTAAAATGTTTTTTTTTTTATTACACTCTGGAATGTGCATATAGTCACCTCATTATTGCTTGCCTCACCCAAAGTGGTTTCCTCAGCACACATTTAGTGATGTAGTCTTTTTAAATTACATTTATATGTATTAATCTTGATCTGCTAGAGCTTACAAATAGTTACGCTCATTGTCAACACTGTCCACAGTCACCTTTTAGCCACAACTGACAAGACTGCAGATAAGGGGACAAAAGAGGAGGTTTTAAAAAAACACACACAGTTCCTGAACATACTTTTGCATCCATTGTAACAGGTGAATGGACTTCAGTGTCAGAGGTTACCTGTCTTAGAGGCTGGAGCATCAGGAGGAGGTGTACCGGGACCTGTAATGGGACCTGTAATGGGACCTGTAATGGGACCTGTAACAGGACCTGTCAGCCTCATGGCTTGTCCTGTCTGCTTCTCCTGCTCTTTCTGCTGTGGGGAGCAGACCCTCTGATTTGGGCTGTGGCCATCCCTGCTGCCTGTGAAGCACAGCTGCAGCAGGACAGGCTGTGGTAGATCGACACACATCCATCCAAACAAGTGAAGTAGCAGCATGCATGGGTTGTCTCTCTCTCACTCATTGTCTCACTCTCTCTGTCTCACTCTCTCTGAACCCTCTGTTTTTGCTCTCTCTCTGTCTTTCTGAACCCTCCCCTCTCTCTTTCTCTCTCTCTCTCATTCTCTCTGTTTCCTTCTGCCCCCCCACTCTCTCTTCCTGCTGTTTCTATGTCCCCCCTTCATGTCTCCCATTTCTCCACCACCTTTCCCTCTTGCCGTGTCCTTTTCCTTTTCTTTCTCACCCTCCTTTTCCTCTCCTTTTCCCACTTGGCTCGCTCCTCCTCCCTTCCCTCCTTCTCTGTGCCCTTGTTTATTCCTGTCCACACATTGTGTTACATCCAATCCCGGGACCCCAGGCCATGAGCTGTGGTTTTGGGTTTTACACTGGAAAGGGGGGGGGGGCAAACAGAGAAAAAGAGAGAGAGAGGAAACGGGGGTTGGGGAGGGGGGATGAAGGGAAAGGCGAAGTGGTTCTGTGTAAGAACGCTGGCACCCATCCTCACCTGTCTGTGCTGCTGTTCTGGGTATCAGGGTCGGTGTGATGGTGCAGGCTGTCCATGTATTAGCCATGTGTCAAACCAGAGCAACGTGACAGGAGCATGTTCACTGAAGAACCGTGACAGACCTTAATGCCATACAAGAGCCCCCTGAATTACAGGCCCCAACAAGGCCCCAACCCAGCTGCGTCCTGTTATTTAGTGCAAGTTAGGTTCTGTGACAGGCTGATAATCAAACACGGACAGAGGGCACAAATTGCCCCCAACCCAGGTCTGTTCTCTACTCTAACCAAGTTTCTTCATTTGTAAACTGGTAACAGGCATAAAATACAGTGGAAGGTGTGATGTCTCTGACAGGTTAAAATCATGCACATCTTCCCTCACAGGCAACCCAATATGCAGGTGGTGTGGCCTCCATATTTGCAGATGTTTGGCTCGGCCTGCAGATAAGAAGGTACGGGCGTGACAGCGCCGTTTTGGCCTTTCCCAGCATTCTGTGCCTTGGCGTGGCTCCCCGTTCACGGTGAACACACGGTCCGTGGTCACCGTGTGCGCTGCCTGCTGCTGGTCAGCTTCATCTTGACAAACTTTTTCCACCCATGTTCTAAAATGCAGTGTCAGAGGATGAGCTGGATCCACTGCACATATGAGCCTCCCTCACGACAAGGCTAAGAACTGTGTGGAAGATCAGCCAGGAAAAGTAGGAAAAGTGGGTGAAATTTATTTACCTGTAAAATTTGCTAACGACACGATTGTGCTGTCCTTCCCACTGAAAGCACAACATTTGCCTTCATGTTTGCTTTCTTCCTCCCCCCATCTTCTGTCTGTTATCTCCACAGTTGTGTCTTCCTAACTCCCCTCCCCTGCCCCCCCAGGTCCATTCTCTCAGGTGATTCTCTACACGGAGGGCTGTTTGCTCTGTGCCCCTGTGACAACACGCCGATCTGCACGGCTGCCCGAGCCGCTTAATCATATTGTCACAGCCTATTTAAAGGAAACGGGCGCTCGCGGCCGCACCAGGCCCTGCTCTAGTAAAGTATAAATATAATAAGAAAGTATTTTAGCTGCTGAATCCATTCTGAGCAGTGAAACATCACCACAGCAGCCGCAGCTGTGGCACGCGTGCAAGGGAAAAACAGGCTGCTGGTGCCTGGTTACGATGGGGGGGGGGTAGTGGTAGAAAGACACAACGCGCAACACGTGTGTGCCGCCTTTCATCTCCTCCTTCTTTGTCTACCCCTTTTTGTCTCTTTTCTGTCCTGCGTGGGACACTGTGTTTCTGACATATTGTCTCCGATGGTAGCGTCCTCATTAAGGACATTTAAGCGCTTGCGGTCTGAAGGCTGCAGTCCTAAGAATAGATGTTTCTGTAGTACACCCTTGTAAGAGCTACTGCAATCTCCTCAGTAAAATAATCAGCTGTATACATGAAAAAAAAATTCAGTGTTTGACTGTGTTTGCTAATCAGGAAAATGCCAGCAGAGGCAACGTCCACTGTGTGGGACATTCATAGATGTTATAATGAACTATATACATGTACATTGTGAAGAAGACAGAGGGAACGAGTGTGGGAGAGGAAGAGAATCTGCAAGCCCTCTCCCACCTGTGCAGGTAACGGGCAGGTGGTCTGACCTGCACCATTAACTTTAGTGCCGGCGATGACGGCAGCAGCAATGCAGCGACCAGGGCTTTATCTGCCATGCCACGGTCTGTCAGAACCTGTGCTACAGCGTTACATTTGGAACTGCAGAAGTGAACATGAGTCAGAGTGGGATGGCATCTGTGAGGGGTGGCAGAGGTCTGTGTGTGTTGGTAAGGAGCTGTATGGGTCAGCAGGAGTCTGTGTGGGACACTGGGGGTCTGTGTGAGTTAGTGGGGGTCTGTGTGGTTAGTGGGGGTCTCTGAGTAGAGGTCAGTGTGGATCAGTGGGGGTCTTTGTGAGTTAGTAGGGGTCTGTGTGGTTAGTAGGGGTCTCTGAGTAGAGGTCAGTATGGATCAGTCGGGGTCTTTGTGAGTTAGTGGGGGTCTGTCTGAGTTAGTGGAAGTCTGTGTGGTTAGTGGGGGTCTGTATGAGTTAGTGGGGGTCTGTGTGGTTAATGGGGGTCTCTGAGTAGAGGTCAGTGTGGATCAGTGGGGGTCTTTGTGAGTTAGTAGGGGTCTGTGTGAGTTAGTGGGGATCTCTGAATAGAGGTCAGTGTGGATCAGTGGGGGTCTTTGTGAGTTAGTTGGGGTCTGTGTGGTTAGTGGGGGTCTGTGTGGTTAGTGGGCGTCTCTGAGTAGAGGTCAGTGTGGATCAGTGGGGGTCTGCAGTAGGATGACCTATAAGGATAAAAGGGAAAGGCATTATGGGGGGGCAATGAGGAGGAGGTGGGCTATGGGGGAGAAGCTCTGCTGCCTGCGGTGTTTGTGGAGTTATTCAGGGCTCCGGCCAGCAGGCCTCAATTACAGCCGCTTGGCAGCATGGCAGAGGTGGGCAGACAGGGCTGCGGTGAGTCCGACCCGCGCGCCTGGCGCTGGGCAGCGCTTTGTTTTCTCAGCGGGCAGCGTGCTTGCTCGCCTGCTCAGGACACTTTTAGCTGCTGTTTTCCTTCCACTCCATCCATTTTTTCCCTCCCCCCTCTCCTGCTCTCATCAGGCCGCTCTGGGTCCAAGTGGCTGACCAGTGCCCCTGAGGTGTTCATTTCCCACTTCGAGCTTGCCACTGGTGAGGGGTGTAAGAGGGCCCTTTGGTGACAGATGTTCCTGCAGACGTCTGCATAGGTAGACCCACTTCTCTTGGAGCGTGAGAGCTTGTGTAGGTTCTGCTGGGCTGCTTCTGGGCTGTGAGCTCAAGAACAGGCGTTTACACCTGGTGAGGCCCGAGTGCTGTCTCAGGCACCAAGCCTGCAGCAGTTCACATGGGCTGCACACAAGAAGACAAAATAACAACTTTAAACGAGTTGTTTACTCGCTAATAATAGGAGCGCATCACCCAACCACGCTGCCTTCGTCTTCCTCTCCCTCGCCCACTGTGTTCCGCCAAGCCCTTTGTTGGTTAGGCCCGCGGGCAGCATGGGTGCCCATGTGAAGACCCAGGCAGCACAGCCCGTCGCTGGCAGATGAAAGACAGCTAACGGCTGGCATATTTTGAAAGGCACCCATCTCCCTGTCTCTTGGCCTGGTGTCCTCTTATTTCACATGGCAAATTAATAACTCTGCAACATCAATGACTTGCAGCTAAAAGGGCCTGGTTTGGAACCGAACCGCTGCCATGGACATGCTGACGGTAAGGAGACTCTGGTCTCGTTCAGCTGCCTTTAAAGATCACGCTCCCTTTTCTTGAGGGCAGTGGGGGGGGGGGGGTTATTACCACTTCTGAAGTATTGTCAACAGCCAAATTCAATAAAGAGGCCTACACGGATGAGCCTTTATCTACGTCCCCCTAACCGTAACGGTCTCTTTGTTGAGCCCAGGTGGAATGCTATGGGCCCGGCCCAGCACCGTGCCCTGGGGTCTCACCTAGCTTCCAGAATGAGATGTCATGGTGTTTGTTAAGGGCACGGAGTGCAGGGACTAATGACCTCCAGGAACACACTGTGGGTTTTGTGGGATGCTGGCTATGACCTTGGATCGTTTTTACAACACAAATGTCATCACAACACATGCAGAACTGCACTTATATTTTTTATGCAGAGAATGCAGGGAACAAGTTCATCCCAGTTAGAACCAGTCCAGCTGAGCGTCCCCATTCCTGTCTAATCTTCCTCCTCCACCTCATCAGACAAGTGCCATAAATTCTATAACTTTGGACTTCAGACCTCCGAATGAGTTTGAAAAGCAGCAAACCAGGAGCCCTGCACTTACCAGACATGGATAACAATGAAAAAGACCAGGGGCTGTGACTCTGAGGACACCAAAGGCCTGTTGTCATGACAGCAGATGAATGCCATCCCAAAACACGCAGGAGAGACATGGCGACTGGTGATGATTTTGCAAGGTTCACGTTACATTGCGTCTCTGTACTCAGATAGGAAATTTGAAAAAATACCTCACTAAATGTACATTTATATTTATGGTATTTAAATAAACGAATCGTAAAAATAAATCAGTGTAAACCGCTCGACCTCAGGTATATATTTAGAGGACCCTGGCTCAGAAAGCAGTCAGTGACCACCAGCCTCTCCAGGTAAATATTTGAGAAGCTAATTTGAACAGTTTGTCCTCACAGGAAAAAAAAAAAAAATCAGTGAACAGTAGACATGTGTCCCAATGCGTGTCTATTCTTGAGCCCCTCACTCTTTACACCCCTCAGGCCTCAGCCCCCTGACCAAGTCGACGGGGTAGATGTGGTTAGAGGTGACATGTTATCGCACATGTGGGACTACAGAGGACTACGTCTGTCAATGCCATGCATCCCTGCACATGTTCACCAGAATAATAGAGTCTTTCTGGACAAACATGTCACATGTATGACCACAGTGTTAACCCCCCCCCAAAAAAAGTATCAGTGAAGCGGGTGTGAAGTGCAGGGCTGAAACCTGTGCAGTGAGACGAGATCATGCACAAGCAGAACATGGTGTGCAGGTAGAACTCCCACATCCCAGAGATTTGACACGCTACCTCTGCGTGTGCTCATGAGGTGAATGGGAGTAACACGTGTAATTACACGTGCACCACGCGTGTTGTGACAGGGTGTAGAACGTGAACTTTTCAAGCATGGAAACTCTGTCATACTGGTGACTGGTTTTTAGGAGTTAATTGTTTTATTGATTTCTGTCTGGTTGTTTTGCCTCACTTTTTTAGGTTCAGAAATGCTACGTAAATGTTAGGCATTTTACATTTCATGCCCAACACCATTGTTATTTCACATGTAAATCTCTAACTTACCTTGGACTATTTCACCGTTATTTTAAGAGGTGTCATTCATACAAGGTCATTACTGGCATAATTTATGTCAAAGGTGGACATAGCAGTAACAGTGTTGTGTAAACGTCAGAAAGTCAGCACAGTTAGCAGACCGATAACCAAAGGGCTGATTGTTTCGGTGTGTTTAGTAATGAGCGTTCTACACAGACATCAGGCTTTAACATTGACCCAGTCCCTCATGGAGACTGGGGAGGCACTGCCCATGAAGGACAGTCCAGGCCCCACCCCTGATCCACACACGCAGCTCAGAGAGGTCAGGCGGCAGCATTGGTTCCTCTGGGCTGTACGGAGACCTCACTCTCACATGCATACAGGCCAGAGGAAGGGACATCGTCCAGCAGGCTGCCAGCAGACGCCAAGTCTGTATGTCCAGGAGACATGCTCAGATTCTCCGTTATCCTTCATCTTGTTTAGCCCAGTCAAACTGCACCCATGCCCCTCCAGCTCCCTCCAAAGTCGAGGTGTGAAACTCGCTCTGTAACAGGTCTGCTGGGCTCACTTTGGACCCTCTGTCTAATGCGCCACTCTCAGGTTCTGTTGTAACACTGAGGACAGGGTGGGTCTTTTCTTGAGCTGTGGAGATTGAATGGCACTCCTGTGTCAGAGTCTTCCTGACACACTGGGTTTACACCTTCATTAAACCACATGGATTCATGTGTTTGTTTTCTCAACTGAAAATTTTATTTTTATCCAAAACGAGCTGTCCCCCCCCATACTTGGGCTCCGCAATCAGAGTCTGAGCATAAGGACCCCACGTGGGAGGTGAGTGCAGGGGGTCACGCTCACCTGTGTATACACCTCACACACCATCAGGCTCAAATGCACCTGGGTGTAACATCAGCAGGAAGACGCTGCCCAGCTCTGCAGATGACACTACTGGAGCGTTCTTCTTCACACACATGATCTCAAAGTTGCCAAATCTAATCCCTTCACAGCCTGGGCATTTGACCTTGAGGTTGTCAGTTCCAGTTCTCCAGAGGACCCTCAGCATTGCATCCATGGACACAGATTTATGAGGGAAGCTAGAGGTGGGGGGTATGTCCCTCTTCAATATTACAAGGTTAAATTACACACATTTGAAGGTGGAGGAGGCAGATTTGCAGCAACATTACACAGTACTGCACTGACTGACACCTTTGTGCATGGTTTCACACGTCACACAAAAACAAAACTGCAGGATAGCTCATTTTATGCTGTGCAATGAGTGATTAATATGACATTAATTGCATTAACAAAGAAGTAAATAGAAGAGCTCAGAGAAAGGCACCCTTTCTATCATCCCGTTCTCTGCTCCCACATGACTGAAAGCTGTGTTGTCATTGGCTTGTGTTTGCGGTCTTTAGGCTTTCCACTCACTCCTGTGACGTGTTTTGGTACTGGTCAGTCATTGTCCCTCCTTCCATGTCGCCAGTGCGGTTTGCATCAAAAGCTCAGACTTCAGAATAGGTTTGGCTTTTTTTACATCGTTGACATTTCATCCACCATTTGCTCACTTCATGAAGCATCAGTGTAGCAGTTTCTGTAAAAGTGCCACCTGTGTCTTTGTGCGCAAAATACACACCAAGTTTCGCTTTAGTTTGCCTGCCACGTTTCATTTTTTGCTTTGTGTAACTTGGCTGTTTCATCAGCTCGGTTCTACTCTTATGTTGGGTTCATAAGACAAGCAGGTCAGGACTTCAAGGGAGATTTTATACCCTTCTGGCCCAAGGGAGGGAAAAGAAGGCCAGATTATCTGTAACCTCCCACCACCCCATAAGGTACACTACGCTTTGTCCAGATTGCAGGAGACAAGTTAAACAAAAACATAAATTAACCCAAAATATAGAAATAAGAAATGTAGAGAAATATACAATTTTACTTTAATCCTGCTACATAAGATTGTGATAATAGTATTTTGCCTGCCTGTGTAATCGACCCCTTATTTCTCAGTTTCTCAATGCTGAGACTGTTGGTAACTGTACCCAAAGGAGTAGCATATGAGCCACAGAAGTTACATCAAATAGGTGGATAAATTTTAAATGTTCAAATACTTTAAAGTTTTTAAAACCGGAAAATACAGATGCACGTAAATTTAAGGGCCAAAAATCTCTAAATTAAAAAAGTTAATTTATGACGTCTGGTTTTCCTAGTTTTCAAGCGCTGCCGCCTGTCGGTCAGAAGGTGAATGACACGAGCGATCATGCACATTCAGATGTGCGCGTGATGCTGCAGCTGTGCGCTGCCAGAAGTTGCGCATCTTTGCATGTAGAGGACGTACACCTCGGTAACCCATCATGTGCATTTAGTACCCGCAAACTGTAAAATAAGCGCATTCGTGATCTAATAATCAGGTTCCATATTCAAAACTTATAAAGCGTTATTCAAAGCTTTTATACAGAAAGGCGCGATATTAATAAAAACATAGAAAACATGAAACAGAGCAGAGACCAAACTGTACAGTACCGTGAACTGAAGTGTGAGGAATTTATTTCACTTGAAATTACGCAAATCAGTATCTGCAATTATTAACGTCCCTATTTGATTACTATTGTCCTATACGGCAGTGCTCCCCAGTCTCGGTACCGGGCCGCACAGGAAGAATAACAGACGTTTTATTTTTTGATTGGGTGTGCAGGGTAAGGGTTAGGGCTGCTCCCTCTGATTCTGCGTTACGGTGAGTTGTATTTATTACGCACTTTATTAAGCTTGATTATGCGCGCGCGCAATGGGGGAAATTGTCTTTACGTGAGCCGGCCCGTGGTGCAAGAAAGGTTGGAGACTGCTGCTGTACAGTACATTTTTAAAAAGCGCTTAACATTGTAATTTAAAACGTGCAATATATGTAACAAATACAGCTGTCGATGGCACAGTCATTAACATTACTATATGCGTTTTATTAATATTATTTTCACAAGAAATAAAGTACTTTGTAGTTGAGCCGAAAACTTTTTGATGTCTCATAACATATACAGAAAGACGTATTTTAAAGACATGTAAGAACGGTAAAGATGATGGACAGGTAACAGCAGGACTATACAATTCATATACAATTAATTACTGCATGAAATCGAGCCCGTAATTTCACCTGAGTGCAATTGCCGTTGAAACTGTGTATGTACACTCCCGTGTGGGCGTGAGTCTGTGTACTAATGCAAGCGCGCGCTGTGTGTGCGCGTGTTTGAATGTGTGTGTGTACGTTGGCAACTTTGAAGTATCAAGCATCTGCGTGCAAAACGGCTGTATCGGCGAGAGTCTGAGAGTTAAAGCGGCAGCAAGTTGGTGTTTGTCTGCCAGTGGCGGGCAGGGGGAGAGTGAAGCGGGCGGGTAATAAAAATCACGGCGCAGCCAGTGTGACCCGATGGGAGGAGAGGTAGGCTGGGACAGAAGGGCAGGACTGGCAGGGTGCGGTCTTGAGCGGCAACTGATCTTTCGGATTCCTTCAATTTCCATTTCAGCTGGGAAGCGCGCGCCACAGGGACGCATTCAGAGCCAAGCAGAAACGCGCAAACCGCTGTGGGGACACACTTTGACCACTACCCAAAAGCAAAGAGCAGCTCCAGGTCCGTCTGTGGCCGTTTCTCACAGCAGTGCAGCTTTGAACCTGTCTGCCAAAATAAACCGACTTTCCTATTTATGCTCATGTCTGCACTTCAGCACAGCGAAAGGAGCTTCATAGCGTGAAAGAAGCGGACAAGGGGACATCGTCTGATCTAATCGTCACTGCGTTCAGCACCAGCACACGACTGCGTCCCGTTTTGGCGGAGCCTGCTTTTGCGCACTGAGGATGGAGAGAACTGGGGACTCGGTGACATATTCTTAAATATTATATTCACCCCCTCCCGTACCCCCCAGCGGGGAAATAAGGTGCTGCACGCGGGGAGGGGGACACTCAAACAGCGCGGGTTTGTGATCTTGCCACTCCGGCTCGGAGTGTCCGCCGGTGCGCCTGGAATGCGGCTCTCGGTGCGCGTTGCGTTTGTCGTCGGCTGCGCCTTGATTCTCTCTCCGGTCACTGACAGCTGCGGACCGGGCAGGGGATACGGGAAAAGGCGACCGCCCGGGAAGCTTACACCGCTGGCGTACAAGCAGTTCAGCCCTAACGTGGCCGAAAAGACATTAGGGGCGAGCGGAAGATACGAGGGTAAAATTACCCGGAATTCGGAACGATTCAAAGAGCTCACGCCCAATTACAATCCTGACATAATCTTCAAGGATGAAGAGAACACCGGTGCGGACCGGCTTATGACACAGGTAATATTAAAATACCCTGCATTTTTCATGTTTATTATCTCGGCAATTGCATACGACTGCTGAGCTAGGGATACGGACGCACTGGATGTTTACCTGTTGATACGTGCGCAGCGTGCACTTTGTCCGCTGTTCAGACCCGCACGAACCCACCTTATCCATTCTGGGTTATTGACTTTTTCCCCTCCTAAGACTCAATGCAAAACAATGATTACCAGCAGCAGCTACTTGCACAGGTCACCCACTAATCAGACGTAAATGTTTCAGAAAGTCTCGTTTATTATTATTATTATTATTATTATTATTATTATTATTATTATTATTATTATTATTATGACAGGGCAATCAACCACAGGTCAAGTAAATTCTAACACCATTCCCGGTGCGGTAGGAACAAGCCTTACCCATACAAGGTCGGCAGCTTTAAGAGTTTCGGGATGCTGAAATCTTTATGGATTAATAATCTTCGAGACCTGCAACTTTTCTTTCCCGATCTGAAATGCCTTTTTAAAATTAATTAGCCCTATTCATTTAATTGACATATTATTTTCCGGCGTCACCTAAACACTTTGCTTTACGAGCTTGCTGAATTTAATTAAAACACAGTCCCTTTCTTTTGAGTTGCTGGTTGAAAAAATGCCCTTGTTGGGGTACTTCAGAATGAATGAACAGTGATTCAATGTTAAGGGCTCGCCGTGGGCTTCGGTGTGACCCGGCAGAATAACGGTCTCCATCGGACAGTCCCGGCACTGATGTGGCGCAGCGCAGAATACACTTCATTTAAATTCCAGGGAATAATCATTTACAGCCCAGCCGTGACCGGGCCGTGTGACAATACGCGAGTGTTAATGGCAGCGAGCCGAAGAGAGTGTGTCAGGTATTTTTCCCACTCCGACTCTCCTGTCACCGCACACACACTCTTACAGTGCTGAACGTTTACTTGACCTCGACACAATTTATGAGTCTCAACATGACTGCCGACGACTGTTTCAAAGACAAACTGGTGTTTGTTTTTTTCTGGTTTTGTTTGTTTTTGTAGCGTTTGGTATAAAAATAGCCAAGTTCACATACATTTAAGGCTTAATTATACAGTTTTTCCCCTCTTATTTCTGATTCAGTGTTTGACTTTTTCCTCCCGTGAGCGGCACCATCGCTGTTAATATAGACGTGACTGTTGGAGCGGGGCTGGAGGTGCGCACAGGCTCCCAATGTTTGTGCAGCCCGTGGTTAGTGCGAAGCCGCTCCTACAGAAGCCCCGTCCATCTCTACCTTGAAAGAAAAACCAACAAAGTTCACGGGCTGATTTATGAACTCCAGTTCGTTTTTGCAACCGCAGAAGAAAAAAATAGAAGTCGGAATCCACACCATCCTGTGAATAGGCATCTATTACAGATCTGTAATAGTCTACTCTATTCTTATCCCCAAAGTCCGGGCTCCCACATGGAAAAAACTGAATTATTTTGCTAGTTCTAAAATACATTTTCAGTCTTCTGGCAGTAAACAACGAATACAAACCGTTACTTTCCCTGTTAGTTTAGCTGTCACGTCGTGACATAACGTCAAATGAATCAGATGTGTGCGTACCAAATATCTTTTATTTGCACCAGAAAAAGAAACAAAAACATGTATACATGAAGACTACAGAAAGGGCCACTGGCCGGATCGGTTTTCTTTGCACATAGTTAGCTGGGGAAAATGCTTGGTGGAGTATTATAAAAATTCTTTACGGCACCCTTATAAACTTATAGTGTGAGGCGCAGCAAACGTGTAACGTGGACCGTGTGATGGCGGATGCCCACGTGCCGTTCGCGTGTCGTGTTGTCACCTTGACACGTGCAGATGTAACCTTTTTGTTTTTTACATGGCGCAATTTATATAAAACAACAACAATAATAATAATAATACAGTTTTTATTGACCAATTATACCCGTTTCTTTGGAAGTCCAGCAGTAGAGATCAGTAGAAAACATTTTTTTAATTAAAAAAATATATTGTATTTTTTTTAAACAAACAGACCAAATAGTTAATAATAATCGCGTATATCGTAGTGTCAGAAGTCAGAAACACGAATTTTGCAGCTGTGTTGATACGGTATTATTCACATTATGTGAGCTGATATAATGTGGCGGTTGCTTGGAGAAATATATATTGCGCTGTACGCTTCAGTGACGCGACCTTGTAACACACTTAGTCATCTGTCAGCGAAACATTTAGTTGTTTTAGTAAAAGCCGCTGACCGTGGATATATGTTACACTCCCCTTGTTTAAGGCCCTATGGAGCAGTAGATGAGCGCGCATGCACGTAGACGTGCGCGTGACTGCAGGGCGCAGATGACTGTCTGGCACCCTTTGCCCAGGTATATCGACTGGACATAAAAAACATTCCAGTAGGCTTTTATGAGGGTGTAAATATATTGACCTGCTTCTACGTTTTGTATCCTAATTATGTCTTTTAAAATGTGATTCATTATTTGTTATGGCTTCGATTTCATTTGTCTGCACAACACTTTTTTAAGTTAGGAAAGCAAATGTGGAAAATGTTCTGCAGGAATTTGTCATTGGTATCTGTACAAAACACCACGATCTTGGACAGGTTGACACACAGGAAAGCCGTGTTAATCACACCTGGGTAACATTCCTGTGAAGGCTGTGGCTTCCTCTATCTGAATGTTTCTCTGAGGCAGCACATGAGTTTATGGATGGTGCAATGCTGATATGGTGAATAACATAAGGGTGGTGCAAGTGGTTTTTGGAGGTCAAAGGTCACAAGAAAGGGGTTTTCTTCTCTGTGTAGGCTCAGAAAAACCCCTCAGAGGTTGTGTTTGCTCTCTTGCTTGAAAACCCGCTCTGAGGTGAGCTAGGGGTGTGTTATCAGTAAAGCAGAGTTTTTTGTTCTGTTTTCACCCCTACCTTTGTTTACCTTCCCAGCCTTAATTTTTCCACCTCAGAGCTTACATGAAGGTAGCCAAGCTGCCTTCAGCAGTGTGCGGAATTGGGGTCCAGGCCCTGAAATGTCGAAGCGGTGCAAAGGGTGGGGCCTCGAGGGGGTGTCAGATTTACCCAGGGCGGTGGCTGCCTGTTATGAAAATGGCACAGCGGAGTGTGTGTGTGTGTGTGTGTGTGTGTGTGTGTGTGTAAGTAAGTGGTGCCATCCTGAGCTCCAGTATTACACTGCAGGGAGAGCATTACGTTTCACACAGTCATGGTCCCAGTAGACTCCTGCTCCCACCAGAGTCGTCACCAGACCAGCATTACAGACAGTGACAATGATACGAGTCCCCCCCTTCATGTGCACACACACGCATGCACACACACACAAAGCTCTGCATTAGGTCCTTTATCTCTTTGGCACACCCCTGTGCTTGGTCCCTGTCAGACAGGGAGAGCTGCGCTGATTGAGTCCACAGGGGCAACACTTAACTGAATTATTTAGCGTGAGTGTGCGTTCACCGCCACGCTGATCCGCAGAGGGGGGTGAGCTGTCCTCTTCGGCCGGAAATGGAGCCCCTGGCATCTGCTCCCTCACGTAATGTGTATCTGATGCACTGATCGGGTGATTTAGTGGGGGTGGGCTCAAGATAGCAGATCGAGAGATTGTCCCATAAAAATCAGTGGTGTGGGCTGGGGGGGCAGGGTTAGGGGGTACTTTGGAGTGGTAGCAGACTCGGAGATACCGTTCATATTGCTCAACACGCGTCTCTCTCTCTCTCTCTCTCTCTCTCTCTCTCCCCTGTTCTGAGTGGACTTCACTTCAGAACAGTGATGTTGGCAGTCAGCTGCCTCTTCTCTTTGCTGTTGAAGTTGCCTTACTGAAACTGCCATGGCTGAAGCAAAAGAGCAGCAGAAACAGCCCAAAGAGAGGGGGTGTCAGCAGCACCCAGACGTCTGTGTCGTACCTATTGCTGACAGACCATAATACAACAGAGCCAGGGAGCGTCATTTCACCCAGAGAGTCATCAATAATGTTTACACTGAGTTTCATCCCATCCAGTCATCAATTAGTGTTTATATTGGAAGTTAGCTTCCATTCATGTGTTTGTGTGTCTGTGTGATCATTATGCTTTTACCAGTGGGATTTAAAATGGTCCGACCCCTCTCTGTATTCTAGTGTTTTGCCTTCTGCTTGTATAGTTCTCTGTTGTGGTTATCACTGTGTAGCCATCTGCGTTCTCTCTGATGCTGCTGGTCTCTCTGTCTTACTGCGGAGCTGTCTGTGTTCTGAGGCTGCTGGTCTCTTACTGTAGAGCTGTCCATCTGTGTTCTGATGTGGATGGTCTCTCTTTATTGCAGTGCTGTCCGTCTGTGTTCTGTGTGATGTGACTTGTCTCTGTCTTACTGCGAATCTGTCTGTCTGTGTTCTGGTGCTGCTGGTCTCTCTCTTACTGTGGAGCTGTTCATCTATGTTCTGATGCTACTGGCCTTTCTCTTACTGTGGAGCTGTCCGTCTATGTTCTGATGCTGCTGGTCTCTCTCTTACTGTGGAGCTGTCCGTCTATGTTCTGATGCTGCTGGTCTCTCTCTTACTGTGGAGCTGTCCATCTATGTTCTGATGCTACTGGCCTTTCTCTTACTGTGGAGCTGTCCGTCTATGTTCTGATGCTGCTGGTCTCTCTGTGTTCTGACTGAAGTGCCTTATGCTCTTGGAGGTCAGTAAAGACGTGTCTTTCTGCCCATCTGCCTGTGTGAAAGCGCAGCTCTGACTGTTGTCCCCCCTTCACAATCCCCCGTCCTCTGCAGCGCTGCAAAGACAAGCTGAACTCCCTGGCGATCTCCGTGATGAACATGTGGCCCGGCGTGAAGCTGCGCGTCACCGAGGGCTGGGACGAGGACGGCCACCACTCAGAGGAGTCTCTGCACTATGAGGGTCGTGCGGTCGACATCACCACCTCCGACCGCGACCGCAACAAGTATGCCCTGCTGGCCCGACTGGCTGTGGAGGCCGGCTTTGATTGGGTCTACTACGAGTCGAAGGCCCACGTACACTGCAGCGTCAAATCAGGTATGTCACGGTGGTCCAGGAAGCCGGAGCATAGGGGAATTGTGGAAATTCTCCCATGTCGCCATAACGACGTAACCCATAACAACGTAACCACATCTGACAAGAACAGAGGGAGCTCCCCTTCATCACAGCTTGAGGCTGTGAATATTCAGTTTGCAGGTTAACAAGAAAAGTGAAGGCAGCAGGCTGGAGTTTTATTCATTTAGTCTTTTATTCAGATTAGTGACCATCCTATTGGTGTGAGAGTAACAATGAAGCACTCACTCTAAATAAGGAAAAGCATGTTGTCCACTGTCCAGTGTTACAGAGCACGTTCACTATCTCAGCACTGTGTCACTTTGGCATGGCTGTCATTCCAAAAAGAACAAAAACAGCAATCAGTACAAATCAAAGAGCTCGTTTTTATTCACACCGATGTGTCTTAATTGTATCCACTGTGTTAGTGAAGCCCAGGTGATTAAGTGAGAGCACATGGTGAGGTGAGGTCCTCGGAACCTGAGGGGCTGCGCTCACCTGTCCCAGAGGACGCAGACGGGTCGGTTTGTTAGTACAGGTGAGGTAAGCGCCAGACACCCCCCAGAAGACGAGGAAACGGGGCGGCGGCGGCCCACATCATTACAGGGAGAGGTACCCAAGTCAGAGGGGAGCAAATTAAAAATTTTGCTTGTGTGGAACGAGAAGCAGCACCCGAGCCCTCACCCCCCCTCACAGCATCAACAGGCAGAGTGGCTGCTGCTCACAAGCACGTGGGCTTGGCTTTAGGGCATAGCGATGGGATGGGCACCATACCATCCACGCTCCCCACCTGCCCTCTTTTTTTTGTAGCCCATGCCTAAAGGTGTCTAAGCCATGTTTGCCACATCATAAGTGTGTCTGAACTGTGTGTGCCCACCGCTCAGGTGTGTCTGAGCCATGCGTGCCTGCCACTCAGGTGTGTCTGAGCTGTGCGTGCCCGCTGCTCAGGTGTGTCTGAGCCGTGCGTGCCCGCCGCTCAGGTGTGTCTGAGCCGTGTGTGCCCGCCGCTCAGGTGTGTCTGAGCTGTGCATGCCTGCCACTCAGGTGTGTCAGAGCTGTGTGTGCCCACCACTCAGGTGTGTCTGAGCTGTGTATGCCTGCCGCTCAGGTGTGTCAGAGCTGTATGTGCCCATCGCTCAGGTGTGTCAGAGCCATGTATGCCTGCCGCTCAGGTGTGCCTAACTCACTGGCTGCTTTGCCAGTCTCTCACCCCCCACCAAGCTCCTTTTCATTGTTTCATCTCCATGTGTGCCTACACTCCCTGTTGGCCTGTTTTGCACCCCAGCCATCTTGGGTGGGAACGTTGCACAGCTAATGGGCATGCTCACTGGCAATCGTGACTGTAGGGCAGCGATGTGTTTTGTGTGGCAGGTACGTAGAGGGGCGACGTTGTGAGGAGTGTGTGTAGGATTAGCATGATTTCCATGATACACAGCGCAAACAGAGGCAGAACACAGCCAAGCAAGGATTTTTTAAGGCTGCTCCAGCAGAAGACCTTTACATGTGATTGTTCATGAAATAACGTTAGACCGAACATAGACTGACTGTGCCAGGGCTGTCCAACACAAGGATGCCATGTTGAGTGTGATTTACCTGTTTATTTGTGGGTTTTTAAGAGATGTCCTTGATTGCTGTAGGTCCTGCATGTCCTTGGCGGGTTTCAGTGTAGGATCAGAGCTGTCCGCTCTGCCTGTGACTCTGTACAAACCCTCCACTCCTGTGTTGTCTTTAATTAGTGCACAATTTTTTTCAGCGATACAAAGAAATTTTCTCGAAGCACTGTGATCTTATCACATTACATCCTTTTAGCAAATTTTTTTCACATTTATGTGAACCTTTCTTTTATACCTATCCACGTTTTCATAGTTATTCACATTTTTAATTTGCAATCTCAGACCAGACTGGATAATGTGGTTTTGTTGCTGATTTGGCAAGAATTGCATAAAAATGGTGATTTACGCTGCTTATGCAATGATAAGCGAAGATGGAATGTGCAAACTGGTTAACTTAAAAAAAAAAAAACAAACTGGCAAGGTATTTAGGTTGTTCTAGAACATTATAGCAGAGAGATATTTAAAGAAAGGAAATGGTATCTGTAGTTTAAAATAAAGTTGAAAATTCCACAACAGTACTGAGTAAATGTATTGCAACTGTCCACAAATGTCGATGACAGCATGATGTGGCGTTCGTGTAACAAGCAGTAAATGAATACATTAATAAAGTTAAAAGGGCAGGTTTCCGAGAAGGTTGAGGAAAACACTATCCATCTGTTTCATGACTGAGACTCCTTTGTAGAGAGGAGACAGATCATCAAAGGATGGAAGGAGGGAGAAGGAGGGAGACAGAGAGAGAGAGAGAGAGAGAGAGCGAGCGGACGGAGCACTGAACCCAGAGCTACGAACCTCAGTCAAAAAGTTACCTTGGCAATGTTTATTTTATTGGACTACATTACTTACAGAAGATTTAGTGACGTGTCCCTGCCGTAATGGCCTTGTTTGGCATTAAAAAAACATAAACAAACAGTGAGATAGAATCACCAAGTGATGGGACACTCCCCAAGTTGGTGAGCAGATGCTCAAAGACCACAACGGCTGTGCAGCTGTGTCTGTAAAGCCCTGTCTCACATTATCTTAGCGTTTTCCACTAATGCAGCAGTACAATTTACAACTACTTCAACAATCCCCCAGGGATTCATGAGCACACAACTGAAGTGTAAGGCAGTGGTTGGCCAGCTTCCTCAGTAACCCCCAAACTACATAACCCAGAATTCAGTGCTTAAGCAGGGAAGAATACAGAGAGCACCTGAGTGTACCACTCTAGAAACTGCACGGGCAACCATGACCTATTCCTGGGTTTAAATCAGTGGTCTTTAAGGCGAAAGTAATATTATGGGAATATAAACAGGATGGAAGAGCCAACCTTAGAAATAGCTTCTTGCCTCAGAATGATAGATCTTCCACACCCATCCTAGAAGAAGAGTTTGGTGCCAGTCCCACCTCAGTTTGTCCTTTTGGTGACTCACAGCTCAGGGAGACGCTCATCAACACTGAGGTCAGGTTTATGACTGCTCAGCAGTCTGCAGGCATTAGCTGGCAAAGGCTCTGTGTATGTTTCTGGCTAGCCGGAGGGAGCGCGGGCAAAGCAAAGGAAGGAGGTTGCCCTTTGGGAGGGAGAACAGGTTAGCTCAGAGTTAGATGAGAGGTGCGTTGCTGAAATCCTTCAGATGATTAACTTGCTCCTTTGTTTCCCTCATGCTGCTTCCTGTTTAGCTTTTTTCAGATCTCTTATCTTGGGCTGTCTTATCGTCCGGCCTTGGTTCGTACCTTTCCCAAATATTTGCACTAGACTCACAGGAGACTTGAGACACCAGTTTCAGCCCCCCCACACCCTCCATTTTTGTACCGTGACCTCCCGTGTTTCCTTGGGTGCATGGACCGGCAACTGGGACTCAAGCGCTTGGTTAATTTGTTACCTTTTACTGCAGCTCTGAATGCTGAGGGAAGAGAAAGGGCAAATATGTAAGTGTGGGCGTGACTGGTTGTGGGATTGTGAGACTGACAAGGCTCCATCTGGTGTTGTGTGTCTACGTGTGCACGCACACGCGTGTACAGTGCTTGTTTCTACCTCTGCCAGTGTGTGACTGCCCATGTTTGTGAGAGCCTGTGTCCCACTGTGTGTATCTGTGAGTGTGCTTATGTCACAGAGCCTATTTGCGGGAGTTTTGCTCTAGGTGGACAATACAAATGCTTAGAACCAAACGGATCATGCTGGTTAGAAAAAGGCTAGAGTTTTGCTTTGCCAAAGGCCTAGAACTCAATTCCAGCTATCTGGAAGTTGAATCCCATCAACTGGACTTCTTTCTTCTTGATAGGAACATTTCACTTGAAACTGGAAATTGAAATTGGTCAGGAGTCAGGAGAGCTACAACCCAGTGACTCTGTTCAGCTAACAAGCCTATCCAAGTGAGTTAACTACCCTGGAGGGTAAATATGGGCTCCCTGACCAATTCCAACTCAGACTGAAGAGGCTACTTAGATGAGTAGTAAAACATTCCTATCAAGAAAAAAGAAGTCCAGCTGACATGATTCAACTTCCAGACAGCTCCACCTGGATGACTGAGAATCTTCATCGTCAATTCCAGCTAGTTTCCCCAAGTCAGAGTTAAAGAACCCAGTTAAATCAATCATGACTAAGACCTGTTCCTTCAGTGTCTTTCACTGACAAGTATCTCTTTCTCTGTGGCAGAGCACTCCGTTGCAGCGAAAACAGGGGGCTGCTTCCCTGGCAGGGCATCGGTCACCACTGAGGGTGGGGTCACCAAAGCCTTGAGGGACCTCCAGCCTGGTGAGCGGGTGTTAGCCTCCTCCGAAGCTGATGGCAGCGGGGACCTCATCTACAGCGAGGTCCTGGCCTTCTTGGACCGTGACCCCATGGTCCAGAAGTACTTCTACATCATCAGGACAGAATCTGGGGAAAGTCTGTCCCTCACAGCAGCCCACCTGCTGTTCATCTCGGAGGGGAACTGCTCAGGGAGGCTTGCAACAGCAGGCATGCGGGCAGTGTTTGCCAGCGACGTGCAGCCAGGACAGTGCGTGGCGGTGGCAGCAGATGGGAAGGGGCGCATGTCGCGTGTGGCCCATGTGTTCGTCCAGGAAGACAGTGGCGTATTTGCCCCACTCACACGCCACGGAACTGTGGTGGTTGATGGTGTCCTGGCATCTTGCTACGCTGTTGTGGATCAGCAACATTTGGCCCACTGGGCCTTCGCACCACTCCGTGCGATACAGCGCTGGGTTGGCCCGGCAGCTCGGCAGGAGCGCGGCATACACTGGTACTCACGGGTCCTGCACTGGCTTGGGTCCCTACTGCTGGACTCAGAACGATTCCACCCCTGGGGCGTGGCAGACTCTGAGAGATGAGGGGGGAATGCAAGAAGGCTGAGGAAATGAGGGAGAGTGGGACAGAAGATGATGAAGTCAAGGAGGAGACACCAACAATAATCAGGCTGGAAGAGGACAGGCATCAAGAGGCTTGGAGGTGCAGTCCAAATACAGCCCTACCCTGACCCACCTCAGAGAGACACATGGCCTCTGATGCTGTAGTACGGGGTCTCCCCCCACAGGAACAGGGGTGCACAGCTCCCCAATGGAGGAGCAGAAGACACAATTTGGGATTATTTCAGGAAGTGTGTAGGAAGGGTCAATTCAGCGATGAAGAGTGCATGTTCTGTTTGTGTGCTCACCATACCATGAGGAGAAGTCTCCTCTCCACGTGGCTCGGGCTTTGAGGCTCACACTGGACAATGAAGGAAATGTCCTTCATCATGAACGTACACCTCCACACACACACACACACACACACACACACACACACACACACCTCATTCTACATGCAAACGCACAGGTTGGAATGCAGCCATCACCCTACTCTTCACAGGTGATTGCACTCAGGTAAGCCCAGGTAGACACACATTTACATACTAGCTGGAACTGTAATGGTAGCTCAGTTACCCTCTTCGTGATTGTCATGGTGACTGCCCAGACACAGTGTGCATCCTCTGTCTATCCTCCTTTGTTTAAATGCTGTTATTTTATTCTACTCTGTGGGAAATTTGGAAATCCGTAAATGTGTTGTATTTCCTTGTCTGAAAGTACTTAAATATTTTAAGCCCATATTTACTTTGTATTCAGAGAGATGTCTAAATGTTTAAAGAATACTATTTAAAGATCTATTTTTGGAAATTAAATATAAAGGAAATGTGTCCTTGGGTGCTGTAACTTCTGTAACACAAATCCTACACTAAAGGTTAGGACTGAGTCTGTTAAGGCATCAGTGTTGAGTGCTGTTGTGATGAGCAGACTCCTAGCAGTGCTCAGGGCCGTGGGTGAAGGTGAGCAGACTCCCAGCAGTGCTCAGGGCCGTGGGTGAAGGTGAGCAGACTCCCAGCAGTGCCCAGGGCCGTGGGTGAAGGTGAGCAGACTCCCAGCAGCGCCCAGGGCCGTGGGTGAAGGTGAGCAGACTCCCAGCAGCGCCCAGGGCCGTGGGTGAAGGTGAGCAGACTCCCAGCAGCGCCCAGGGCTGTGGGGTGAAGGTGTTCTCCTTTTAATGTGCAGGACAGTTTATTCACATGAAACACGATGCACCCTCTGCTATCACTTCCTATCTGTGCTAGATTTTCATCTGTTAGGAAATATGGTGATATTTTATTACAATGTAAGTGCTACAGGTCTGTAAAGGCACAAGAAGAGGGACAGTGTAGAGCTTTCATTGGGATGTCTCACGCTGTTGCCCGGGCAGCGTTGTTAGGGCAGCTACGTCTGTCATTAAGTAATTTCTGGCCTTCCTCTGTGCGTCAGTGCTGTAGTTTGAACAGAAGCTTTAGTCATCCAACCATGCTCAGAGGTTAGAGCAAAACAGAGGGGCGCGGGACAGATCCCAGTACCCAGAGTGCAGGGGTTTGGTGGGAAGACGGGGGCAGGAAGGGCAGAGTACCTGGTTAAAGAGTAGGTACAGGGCATGGTGGTCCTGACCCAAATCAGTCTCCAGAGTTAGGGAGCAGCAAGAGATTGAGCATGTGAAGATGGGGTCCAATCCCTCAGCATTTGAGAGTTTGTCTCACCTAGTGAAAAAGCTGCCAGCAGAGGGCGCCATTTGGTCAGTGTCGGTCACTGCTGAGTCCACTGCCCCGTGCACATGCCTCAGACCCACGGATCCAGGACCATGGCCGTTTGTTCCTCAAACCGACCTCTCATTTCACCACTAAATACATCCTTCCTACTGGAGAGGTCAGTGACATGTCAAGTCCACAGAGCCTGGCAGTGAGCACCCAACCCACCTGGCAGTGAGCACCCAACCCACCTGTGCTCCAAGCTGTTCCAGCTTCTCATGTCTACACAGTCAACTGTCCTTTCAAATTACCCTCCTTTACACTTTGGAAGAAGTGAATAAAGCCCGAACAAAACATGATACATCTGCAAGCGACAGCCAGCCAGCAGAGACGCATGCCTGAAGAGCACAGCAACAAGCACCAACGGTGGCCAGGAACCCGCAACCTGCAGCCTGATGGCTGCTGCTTTAAGGTGCTACAGCAGCACTGGAACAGCGAGTCACGAAGTGTGACACCCAGGCATGCGTTAGGCGGTCTGCAGGTTCACCTCATCTTTCTCCCAGTACACGATTTAAACCAGAAGAAATACAGGAAGAAAATTTTATTAAATGTGATTCAGTATTATTTTTAGTATACTAAGAGGACTTTTTTTACAACACCACATCTGTGATTGGCTTATAGGGTCCACAGACAACAGGTTAATCAGAACCACAGGGACCAGACACTTAACCTGAATGGTTTCACTAAAACAATCCAGCTTTAAGAACGGGTAAATTACCAGTTGCTTCTTTACCGCTTACCAACAACACCAACAAAGCTAAGGAAATCAGCTGGAGGTCACTGTCTGGCAGGGAAGAGGCCTCTTCAGGACCACGGACAGCACTTGTATGCACCCCTGTTGGGGAGGGGGGGTGTTAACCTTGCTTAAAGATTCTTCACATGCCTCTTTGTTGCCCCCCACAGGTAAAGTCGTGCACTGCAAGCAAACAGTGACTATCCTCATTCTCAGGTTTGAAACATGGCCACCAGTCAGTTACCATGAGTAACCACAGACAGAAACATGAATTTAGCAATTAAACACACTAAAGCACTGAAGGAGAGCAGCACAGTGTGGAATTTAAAGCATGTTTATTGTCAGAGTTGAGACACCTGGTCACAAGGTAATGGGTTGGTCAGTACCAGACAAGAAGGTTTCCAGCCCCACTCGAAACCCTCTCCCGTTGATGAGTGAAATGCACTCACACGTGTTGACGAGTATACAGCACACGGAACAGTGCGTGTGACTCCAAAGGCAATATAGTGATCATCAACACAGCACATGCGCACGAAGCCCATTTCACAGACAGATCACGAACGCATCAGAACATACAAAGCGTGTGTGTGGATGGGCAACCAGAGCTGGGGATAGGACACAATGGGCTTTGGGTGTGAGGGTGGGGCTTCACAAGACGTGGCAGCCTTTTCCTGACACCCCCATGCCCTTTGAATGTCACACAGGTGCACATACAGCCATAACACTGCTGCACAGAATTTAGTCACGCACACTGAGAAGTGTCTCCATGACAACAAACGAACACATCTTCATCATGGAGCATGTGCATAAACGAGGCAAGCACAGAAGCACAGAGGTTTCTGTGATAAAAATGGAGTGGTTCAAGCCCACCTTGTTTCCACAGCAACAGAACAGCACGTCACTTTAACAGCACAGAATTCCAGCATTTTAAAAAGTTTTATACCTGCATAACAACAGCATTCAGAGGTTAATCATCCATGTCACAAACATTAAGTGCCATTTCATAATGAAAGGATGTACCGAAATGAACCTCATTTCTGTCAATCACATGTTCCTCAGAATAACTTGAGGGTCGTCCACCACTAGCTGTTTGCAAGGTCCGACATAAAATGAGAAACGCTGATGTCTACTTTATATCACCTTCCACAAGGAGAATATTCCAGTAAAAATGGGAGGAAAAGTTGTACAGCAAATACAGTACTTACACTTTATTGTCTATATCCACAAAAAAGTCAAGTCGTCTTCAAGTTTCCAGTACAAACTGATGTAAAAATCATTCCACAAATGTCACAGAGGGAAAGAAATGGCACAGAAAGAGGAAGTGGCACAGGAACTAGCACAGGAATTAGATGAAAGTGGCACACAAAGTAGAACAGGATGTGGGTGGAAATGACAAAGGAAGTAGAGGCTTCACACATGTAGGTCAGTGCAAAGTGCAGGGGACAACATGAGTAGGCTGAATGGACAAGTGGATTGCTTGAGCATACCTACACAAATGGTGGACTAATCTCCCTTACAAAACAGGTACAATGTCTCCATTAAACCGACTGACAAATGTAGTTTATACATGACTTCCTTTTTATCCAGCCTGCAGTATTAATAACAAAAATGTAAATGAGTCACATCACAATAGTCTTGTTTTTAAATCCTGCCTTAGTGTCAGACAATCTCCCCAGTATTAAACCACAACAAAAATGTCTTTTCCTTGTCATAGTTTTCCAGAAAATTCCTGTTTTAAAATGGCATTTACTATATGAGAAGCCAAAGATTTGTACTACAGGTGATAAGACCAGCACTGGACCAATGGGAATTCACTGTAGTATACCTGATGACAATAATTCTGTCAGACAAAACAAAAACTAACATCTTGAGGGATTAAACTAATAAATATCAACAGACCGTGGGAGAACCAAACAATAAAAAAGACCGCCCCGATTTCTTTTGAGAGAAAAACATAAAAATTTGACAGAAACTGTCCTCCACATCTCAGCACACAAATGAAGATGGCTTCTTTGCTGTGACACATCGGGATTCCCAAAACCTGACCTTCGGTTTCTCCGATTTCCACGAGCCCCTAAGGTGTGGAGGTGGGGGTCAGGGTCACACACAGCGCGCTCACATGCGCTGTGTGAAGTTCTCAGGGAACACGCCTTTAGCCTTGAGGTCTTTACTCTGTATCCAGTCAGCCTCTCTAACACCCATCAGCCAGCCTTCATCCTGCAGACACACACACAACATCCATGTATTTAAACATACAACAACATGTAAACACGTACACACGTGTAGCTACACTTTCAAATAAAATGGTTTCCTGGAAGTTATTTTGGAGGAAATGCTTGGCTGAGAAAGTAATTATGAATTTAGACAGTTTGTGGTTACTCGTCTCTGTTGATGATGTGTGGGCTGTTCTTAATGGACGAGGTTCCTCAGCATCACATTTAGTGGGACACGGTCCCTCTTGTGGCAAAGACAGAAAGCACACGTGGACAGACCTGATCGTCCGAGTTGTCAAAAGTGACAACCAGCACCACGTCCCCCGCTTTGAGCTCCAGCTCGTCCGAGTCGTTGGCACCATAGTCGTGCATCACGATGACCTGTGCGCGTGCGCGCACACACACACACACACACACACACACACACACACACACACACACACACACACAGAGCACCAGTTCCATTAAAGATGACAGTTTGAATACAGTAATGGTGTTTGACTATAAAAAAACTACCTAACTAAAAAAAAAAAAAAAAAAAAAAAAAAAAAAAAAAAAAAAAAATAAACTGACCTTGTGTAAGAAACCTGGAGGCATCTCAACATCTTCTGTGGATCCAGTGGTAGGCCCCGACGATGCAGGTGCTGATTCAGCTGGGACAGCATTCTGAATAAAGGAAGGCAAAAATAAATAAATAAATAAATAAATAATAAATAAAATATAAAAACATTGGAACAATCGATGGAGATGAGTGGCTGTGCAGAGACGCGGCTGCCACACCACACGAACCTGGAACAATTCCTGGGAAAAACCAGCTGTACGCTACACACAATGTTGCAAAACATGTCTGCCAAACAACTATTGGTGTACGTCTGTACGCATGCGTGTTGACGAATGTGTGTGTTTGCGCAAACTCACTGAATCCACCGCTGTAGCATCTGCCTCTGGTGGAGCCGAATCTGTCTGTGATAGACACATAAACAGACGGGGGGGGGAACACTCATGAACATTTGTACATCCCTCTACATCACGCTTTTCTTTGTATAAATAAAGTGTTCTTAACCTGGGGGTCACACACCCATCACCACTGCATTCTCTCCCCAAACATGAAACTTTCAGTTGAAAAATGAATGCTGTCATACCATCTGTACCCTTCACACACTGACCCCACCCAGACAGATATACACCGTCATCCACATCATGAAATCGCAAACATGTGCATGGCAGATGTTTGTAATAAAAAATAAAGCCCGATGTCTCATGTCAGCCAAACAGGAGGGGGGCTCGGATGAGGGGAGGGTCTAAGGAAGCCATCAGCCAACAGGAAACCAGGACAACAGGAGACCACACAAGTCAAAGAGGTGATAGGAGGGTCTAAGGAACTCGGTGGCCAATAGGGTATGCTTACCTCCCACGGATCCCACGTCGCCTTCCACGAGGCAACAAGAACGAGAGATGGGTACGTAAACAGCAGACCTCAGCAAACAGCCCCTACAGTCTGGTTTTACGTTAACTGTTAATCCATGTTTGTTCTCCTGTTTCTGTAAAATGCCCTTAAGCGATATTGTCCAAACTGTGTACTAAAATCAGTCCTATTGTGTGGAAGAGGAGCTCAGCAGGTGCTTTGCACGGTAACAGTGATCCAAAAGCACGTGGTTTAGGAGAAAACGCCCTGTACACCCGAGGCAGGTGCTTAAAGGTAATTATTGTGTCATAGGAGATGCGTTTAGCTGAAACAACCAGGCGAATTTGAGATGAAAGCGTGAGCTAAGTCTAAAACGTTCCCAACAGCCCACCTACAGACTAAGTCTAGTCTGGGGAGGGGGGCTTTTGAAACCCATCTGGGAAGCTGTGGGCACAGCTGAACCTCCTGGACTGGCAGCTGGTGCCAACGAATCAAAGTCGATATCAAGGAGAATACTGCCCTGCCCTGGGGCATCGGTCTGCTACGAGATGGAAAGAAGCAAGCTGATCAAGTGTGTGTGTGTGTGTGTGTGTGTGAGTGTGAGAAGAGGGGGCAGGGAATCATGGCTAACAACCTGAAATGATAGCTATAACATCGGTATTTGTTTTAACTGATTTCTCCCTTTTGTCTGTGTGTGTCAGGCAAAAGGTAAACAAGACCACTCAGGTCAGATTCACGCACACATCCAATATTGTATATGTCTCTGGGGACACACCATTGTTTGCTATAATACAGCACAACTGATGAACCTGCCACACAAGACCCTAATGGAATAGGAACTTCAAGAAAAAACACCTTTGTATATGTTGTCCCTAAATTAAAGTAATACATGTTCTTTTATTTTTATCCATAGATGCATTTTCTTCACATCAATCAAAAATATGATGAGGAGATGAAGGTGTGTGACATGGGATGAGGAGATGAAGGTGTGTGACATGAATCTAGGGATTTTGGTACATGAAGAGGAGGATGAAGAAAAAAGAGGAAGAAACTGGCAAACCTGCGAGGGGGACGTAACATTAATTTCGGGCACAAACGAGTCTTCAAACAGGTTGATTATGTTCTCTGGTTTTAGGTCTTTGGAAGGGGTGATTTTGGGTGGAGGGGGGACTGGAGGCCCGGGCTTCAGCTGTGGTGTCGTCAAGTGAGCGCGCGCACACACACACACACACACACACACACGCACACACGAGGAAGACATAGAGACACAGAAACTGGTTAGCACAGACTGTTATTCAAACACACATATCTTCTCTGTAGTCTCATGTACATCAGACTCTTCACACTCATGGTCGCTCACGCCTGCTCACACACGCTCACACATACCAGTTTTCCCCAAGTGTACCGCAACTCTTCATCTCACACACGGTCTTAACCTGTCAGTGGCTGTTACAAAGAAAACATCTAAACGTAGCAATCACCATCAAACACAGGTAAAAAGGCAAAAAAGCTGAGGTTAAACCCCTCCAAAAATTGGAAATCCCACAAAAACACAAACACGCGCGCGCACACGCGCGCGCGCACGCACACACACACACACACACACACACACACACACACACACAAGCTCCCAACTAAAGACCTGGTCTTAGCCTTGTCACGTCTCTGAGTGACAGGTCAGAGCTCTCGCCGTGCATGTGGCATACACAGCTCGCTCTAACTCGACACACACAGGCCTTTTCCACACCCTCATCTCCGCCCTGTCTCAGGAGACGTCACCTTAGATGGAGACCTGGGAATGGCAGGAGCGGCATCTCCTCCGGGTGCAACGCTGTCGTTGGTTCCACCTTTGTTGCTGCAGGGCAGAGAGAAGGCAGACAGATGGTGACCTAACCTGGGGGGGTGTGTATCAAAGCAGGTGTGGGCCTTTAATCTCACCACTAGAGGGCAGCACAAGGATAGTGACAAGCACCATGCTACACAAAATTATCTGAACCTGGCAGCAAATGGGAACACGGCCAGCATGCGGCAGAATCGCAGAGTCACACTCAAAGGTGTTCAAAGCCAGTCCATTCTGACCACTTCCTGTTTCCGTGCAGACTGTCTCAGCATGCAGGATGAATGGACCTGCAGTAACCGCAGTGTAGGAAGGTGCTGCTGCGGAGCGTTAATGTGCAGGCCATGGGCGCACACACACCGAGGTCTGTCAGGACACTCTGGACGCTACAGTCTAACAGCATGTGATCCCACAGCACATGAGCTAACCTCAGAGCTGTGAGAGAAGCCGTCTCCAAACGCCACTCATTCTCAAATTGGAAAAACCAACAGCTCCCCCCACCCTCAACGAACACATTCCCGACCAAGCATCATGCACCGACCTTTGACCCCTTCTCTCCACCTCCCCCCCAGGGTCAGAAGTGCAGGAATGCATCAGGCAAGGGTCTTTTCCCACCATTCTGTTACCTTTTCGCTCTGGCTGGCGTCGTCTCGACCTCTCTACCTGCCTTTCTGTGGGGCGGGGGCGGGGGGGTGTTGTGTTCTTATTTTAAAAACTCAGACTCATTCTAGAACTGCAGTGCATGAGTATTGGGTACAAAATGGGAAATAACTAATCTGATGGACAGAAAGCAGAATGTGTGATAACTGAGATACTCACTGTTCGTCCATTTTATTCAACACACTATTAAGACCGAGACTCAGCTGAGGAAAGGTGGGGAGAAGGAGGGAGAGGGAGAGAGATGGGGAGGGAAAAAACAAGGAGAAGATGTCAGTTACATTAGCCAGTGCTCAAGAATGCTCAGATACTCTGTACCCACATAAAAAAGTGTGCCTTGACTAGGCTGCACAGTTAAACAGTGAAATGTGAAGAAGATTAACATCTTGCCTTTCCCATCTCTCTGTGAAACTTTTCCTCCAGGCCAGCTACACTCTGGAACGTGTTAACGTAGAACCCAACACGGCTACGAGGACGGAGCGAGAGTCAGAGGGACATTTCAGTAAAACGCGTCTCAGCCCTGAAAAGATGAGAGCGCCTCCATCAGAGCCCCTCGTCCTCACCTGTTCCACAGAGATGGCAGCTCCTCCTGCAGGTCAATGTTGATCTCCTCGAACACCTTCTGAGCCCGGCCCAGTTCCTCCTCAGCCTGGGCACACGCACACACACGCACAGTTTGCCAAAAGACAGGCAGGCGAGAACAAGCGATGACTCTGAACATTAATCACACTTTAATAGCTGAATAAAAAATGACTAACAACTTTGCAGGAAAGTGAACTGAGGTAATGAATTCACAGAGCTGAGGTACACCTTCACAGCTAGGCGGGCAGACACAAATGAATAAACCAAATAGATCCACTGACCCTCGGAACCCCAGAAATAAACACACAGGCCAGTCAGTGGCGCAGACAAGACAGTAAGTTTGGGGGAGCATCCAAATTAATAAAGGGCCAATCTGGGCAAAGAAAAATGACTGGCAAGCCCGTGGACCAATCTGGGAAGCCAAAGTTACACATGCTTTTCAATCAAATGAAAATGTAGTGTTATAATGAGAAAGGGGAGGGACAGAGGAGAAACACTAACTGTACAGGAGGTGTGTAGAGGAGGGGCTGCTGGACACACTGAGCACATGCAGACCAAAAGACAGCTATTAAGACAGCTGTATGCAGACGGGGGGAGGGTTAACAGAGGGGCTGCTTCACATTCACCTGGTTCCTGGACAGGTTAGTTTGAGCAACATGATGCGCTGAGAGTATCCCCTGTGCCCAACCTGGGGCTGCCTTCTCCAGGAGAGAGACCGGCTGAGCGTGCGTGGAAGGAGAGAGATAGAGTGTGAGACCGAGAGACAGAGGGAGGGAGGAAAAAAAGAACAGAGATGGAAAGAGAGAGATGGAGAGAGAGGGAGGGAGGGAGAGAGAGAGAGAGAGAGAGGGAGGAAAAAAAGAACAGAGATGGAAAGAGAGAGATGGAGAGCGCAAGAGGAAGAGAGAGAGAGGGAGGGAGAGAGAGAGAGAGAGCACAAGGGGGAGAGGGGGAGAGAGAGACAAGGGAGAAACAGAGAGGGAGGGAGGGAGAGAGAGAGAGAGAGCGCAATGAGAGAGGGGGAGAGAGAGGAAGATGGAGAGGGGGAGGGGGGAGAGAGACGTGAGAAAGAAGGGGGGAGAGTGAAAGAGAAAAAAAAGAGGACAGAGATAGATTGTGAGAAAGGTGAGAGAGCAGGGAGAAAAAGGGGGAGAGGGAGACAAAGAAAAAAGGGGACACACGCAGACACACACACACAGATGCAGAGACACACACACACACACACACACACACACACACACAGATGCAGAGACACACACGCAGACACAGATGCAGAGACACACACGCAGACACAGATGCAGAGACACACACACACAGATGCAGAGACACACACGCAGACACAGATGCAGAGACACACACGCAGACACAGATGCAGACACACACGCAGACACAGATGCAGAGACACACACGCAGACACAGATGCAGAGACACACACGCAGACACAGATGCAGAGACACACACGCAGACACACACGCAGACACAGATGCAGAGACACACACACAGATGCAGAGACACACACACACAGATGCAGAGACACACACACACAGATGCAGAGACACACACACACACACACACACACACAGATGCAGACACACACGCAGACACAGATGCAGACACACACGCAGACACTCCTGTGTTGCCGGAGTTTGTGCTCCTCCATATCTGTCACTTGATTACAGTATCATGCTCACATATTATGCATTAAGTTGTCAGGGCACACACCAAGCAGCAAGGAGACACACTTCTCCCCCCACGGCAGCAAAAACCAGACAGACCCCTTCCTCATGAAACCCACAACCCCACCCACTGAGTGTTCACTTCTGAGTGACCCAAGGTTCCCTCTGTGGCTCCCCCCTCCACCTCCCTCTTTCCTGGCAACAGGCACCTTAGCGATCTTGGCCTCGTCCTTCTTCTTGCCCTTTTGCAGGGCGGCGAAGTGATGGCGAGCACTGTCAAAGTCCACGAGCTTCCTGTCCCGCTTGGAGATACGCGCCTTCAAACAGGGAGTGATGGACAGCACACTCTCAGCTCCACGGGGAACAGTCCCCATCAGGAAGAACTGACAAACAACAAGGATGGACCTACCTTAATATCGGGGAACTGACCCAGGTACGTATCCATGGAGATCAAGGCGTGGTCAACCAGCTTCTGATGGAAGTCATTCCACAGCAGGTCAGTGTCCTGCATGGTCAAAAATAATTAGCCTCCAAGTCATTTGTAGTTGAAATCCATAAACATTAATATATGAACTGGCAAAGCCTATAATTACTCATCCTGTAATCTGGTCTGTCTGAATGTAAGCCTGAGCACTTCATTAGTTTAGCTGAAGCTGAAACTTGCGTTTATATTATACCACTCCATCCGGCCATAAAAGTGTGTAAGACCCCAGGCTGCTGTGAGAGAAAACTGGAGGAAGACAATGGAAGAGCAAGCAAGACCCTGGCTCTGTGTGGACACACCAGCATGCACACACACGCGTGTTACCCAACACTCAGCACGGCTCGATTGGGTCAGACTGGGGACTGTGACAGGCAGGGCTGCTGACTGGCACGCACCATGTACACAAAAATAACTATAATAATCTTCTTTTGGTTCTCCTAAGTCTTTGTGAGAGGCAAACACGCACATGCAGACATATGAAATGACAATACTGTCGTCACCATAACCCAGACGGACAACACGCTCCACGGCCATAGCAGTTAAGCCCCTGGGGTGGCAGGCCTGTGACCTCTGACCTCTGCAATGGAGTCCACCTCATCCTTGCCGTACCATTCAGGCTCGTACATTTCCACTAGGCAGTCCTGCAGACGTTTGGAGGACTCTTGCATAGCTGTGTGGAGGGGGGGTTCATAAGAGGGGCTGGACTAAGACAGCAAAACCAGCAAAACACACTGCAAAGAGCTAGAACAGACAGACAGACAGACAACTGACGTGTGTAAATTAAGGAACAGACATGCCTCATGTAGGGGCCTCACCTTTAACAGCAGCCAGGTACGCGCGCAGGTCCTTCTGCAGTTTTGTACCCTCCGCCTGGAGAAGGAAACCATAATCTCTTGCTTTCAGACCAAACAAAAGGTGGGGAGAGACTGAAGCAGGTAAATATGGGGCAAGGCTTCAAGAAATCGGAGCAGGGCAGTGTTAGGGCACATGACAGGAGATAGAGAAGGAGGAAGAGGAAGACAAACCCTACAAGAAGAAAGACTGAAGAACAAACCAGATACCTGAGCTGGTCTCTGACAGGGTTAAATGACGCAAAGAGCAGCAGACAAAACAGGGGTCCGACACAGGGTTAATGCAAACAGAACCAGACAAAACAGGGGTCCGACACGGGGTTAATGCAAACAGAACCAGACAAAACAGGGGTCCGACACGGGGTTCATGCAAACAGAACCAGACAAAACAGAGGTCCGACACGGGGTTAATGCAAACAGAACCAGACAAAACAGAGGTCCGACACAGGGTTAATGCAAACAGAACCAGACAAAACAGAGGTCCGACACAGGGTTAATGAAAAGAGCTGGTACCTGGTTGACTAAGCCTGCCCTAGGGGGAGGGCCTGGGTGACTGAGCCTTTACTAGGGGGGGGGCCTGGGTGACTGAGCCTGACGGGGGTGGGGGGGGGGGGGCGGGGG
>JABJVR010000031.1:7110558-7137932 GCA_025773905.1 Chitala chitala
CATCAGTGATCATCAGTTACAGATCTGCTCACACACAGCATCAGTGATCATCAGTTACAGATCTGCTCACACACAGCGTCAGTGATCATCAGTTACAGATCTGCTCACACACAGCGTCAGTGATCATCAGTTACAAATCTACTCACACACAGCATCAGTGATCATCCTTATAGTCCTGAAGATGTTGTAGACATCTACATTCTTTTTTTTTTAAAGAAAAAAAATTCAATGTGACAGCAGAGATTTAAGTGAAATCAAGACCAGAAAATGACAGTGTCATCGTGAAAACACAAGATCAGATAATTAAGGTTCAGTGCAACTGGAGGGTGTGATGTAATATAAGTGGGGGACGTGGTACAATCTAACTGAAGGTGCTGAATTCTCGTTTGAGTTGCGTTGGAGCAGATGGATGAACCTAAATTGCGGTGAATGTGATGGACCCCAAATTCAGGTCAAGGAACTTACTCAATATTAATTTTATTTTGCAGAATCATCTGTAATGGGTTACCCTCTGTTTAAGTAATTACATTTATTGAATAATAATAAAAGATTAGTTTCTTCAGTGCTGGAGGGATTTATTGAAGTGCTAAATCATGTGGCAAATGGTCCTATAGAGGTGTGAACAAGCTCCAGTGGCTGCGGTAATTAAATTAACCAGTAATTTTGTCAACATTGTCAAAAGAATGTATTTCTTTGAAGCAAAGTTGTGTCTTGATGGGTAGTTTTGTTGACAAAACCTCTGGTGTGACGTGATTCTGGTTCTCAACTCTGTGTGAACAGTTTCCGTCTGTGTGTGCCTTTCTTCTACAATTCTGTTTGCTCTGTCAACCCATAGAGGTGTTTTTTGTAGACTGGTGTGCTCCTATGTGTCCAGCCATGGTACCCATTGGTGGTGTGTTTCTGAGGATAGTATCTAGTTTTACCACAGTTCAAATCTGGATTAGCATTTTACACACAACACAGATTAAACAAATAACACATTATAATAAACACATACTGTTAATATAACGTACTGTCTAACTTTATGCTCTGATTTGGATGTTTATCTGACTGAGGCACAACGAAACTTGAAGAGGGAAATGAAAACGTGCAAACATAAACCATACTCAGTTACTGAGTCTGAACAGCGCTATGAACAAGGGGCCTGGTGGCATTGTGCTTCAGGCTGGGATGGGGAAGTCTCCTGGTTTGGATCCCGGCCCAGCTGACAGGTCAGTGCTAGCTCCCCAGCCACTGTGTCTGGCTGCCCACTGCTTACCCCCCAGGTGGATGGGTTGAATTCAGAGAACACATTATGTTGTGGCATGTATGCATAACATGTACATGTATGCAATGATAGTAAAAAGGAGTGCCCGGCAGTGGGTTGGCGCCTCGCCCAGGGTGCCCTCTGCCCTGCGTCCTGTGTTTCCAGGGATGGGCTCCAGGCTTCCTGCAACCCTTAACTGGATAAGGTGGTATAGTGAATGGATGGATGGATGGATGGATTACCAAGTGTAAACAGTGTTATGAACGGGGGGGGGGGGGGAGGCATTCAAGGTAAATCGTAGGGTTCGTGTGCATACTTCAGAGGACTTAATAAAAGGCGCTTATCCAGTTTGCATTTCTTATAAATAAGACAGATTTATCTAAATATGTGACTGAGAGGATTTTGTTAACATTCCTGTCCTAAGTTTAACAAGAAAAACTAAATTCCCTTTTTCTATGAAACTCCCTGATAAATCCTATTTGAAGTCCTGGGCAGACCCACTAACGTTAACGCCTCACAGTCGTCTGACTGGATTCCCTCCTGCAATTCGTTGACGTGCAACAAGTGATTAGCCAACACAGCGCAATCACAGATGTGTTCCGCTAGTTAGTACTCGGTTTACGTTATTTAATGACATAACTCAAAAGCTGGTTTAGACCACGATCTGTACTTGTGTGATCCAGGGGCGGATCTAGTGAATTTAGCATGGGGTGGCAAGAGGGTGCGGGGTTACAACACGAAACATCATTTTAGAAGCACATGTAGACAAAAGGGAGAGAAGGGAGAGAACGCCACTGATGCGCGGCTCGTCACCAAGCCAGTTTGTCGTGTTAAAGAAGGACACAAGGCACGAAATGGGGGGTGTGTGAGTGCCACGTGCTTATAAAATTGGAGATTCTTTATTATTCATCGTTTTTTCGCATGTCGTCACCGATAATCATATATATATATATATAGATAGATAGATAGATAGATAGATAGATAGATAAATTTTATAAGCACACACACACATATATATATATATAGAAAATGTAGTGTGTAATAACAAGTAAATGTATTCGTTTTCAAACATTTACGTGATTTGTTACTGAAAAATAAACAGACTTGAAGCATATACCCAGTTTTATATAGGGTACGATGAAGTTATCAAACCATACGCATTAAACAAGAGAAATGAGAGAACAGAATTATACACGGTGTACACAGAAAAAAATGGAAATGCTACATTCTGCTCTTAAACAAAGCGGACGTTTAACGCATTTGTAACACTTCATAGTTACATACACTAAGTTTATTAAATAAAATGTTAAAATTCGCAAGCTCACTTGGGCTCTCACCGTGTGCCCTCACTCTCACTATGTATTTATATTGCAACACTGCATATAAATGTATAAACTCAACACTATTGCGACAGGAAATTTAACGTGTTAAAAGTAATATTATGGAGCTTAATACACTTCTACATAATGTACATAACGGGACGGAGGAGACACGAGTGGAACAAACCATTGCTCTTTGGGTGGGTAGCCTACATGGAAGGCTGAGCCCAGAAAATGCTTTATGTCCGAAAAAGTATTATTAGGGTGGCAAATGCTGAAGCAGGAGCATCATTCACAACGCAACAGCATAAAGACACACAGAGATACACACACTCTGTGTGTGTGTGCGTCTTTGCATTGTGATGACTGCTGTGGGCCGGTACACTGTTTAACCGAATTGCCAATCTGGGATAAATAAAGTTGTCTGAGACTGAGTCGTACCACAGTGCGCCCGTGTGGAAGCATCTGCACTCGTTATGTTTCTGTAGCCCTCTGTACCTTTACCGACTGTATCAACATCACACACTACTGTAATGCGAGAACTTGGCAAAATACACGGTGTATAACCGAAGTCAGTCACAGCTCATTTTCTCAAATTAACAGGTAACACTCGCACTCTCTCTTTCGCCTAATTTCATCCCTCATTCACTGCGACACATGGACACATCCCACAACCCCCTTCTCCGAGAAGCGCTGTCATTCTCCCCTGGCATCCCACTTCTCAGCCTGTCAGAAGTGCCAGCCCGATACCTACCCTGGCACAGTTATGGGCATCAGGACGCATGTACGACACTCCGTGCTTCCTGTAAAACAACATGATGGCGATATTTCTATAATACTAATTACACATTGTGAGTTCTTCGTGATATTTCCTCGATAATAAAGGCTTTTATTTTGCCTCGGACGCGTGCCGGGGATTTGGGGTTTTTTCTGAATGACTTGCCACCTCACGCCTTACATTCGCTGGCGACCAGGTTTCTCGTCCCCGGCTGCGCTTTGTGCAATTATTTCTTGATCCCACTTTTCTTTCTTTTTTTACTCATAATGACGGCATTTAAACACTTCTTTTACAACAGGGGCTTCTGTCAGTGGGTGCACAAATCGGACACGTTGCAGCCTTGCAGTTATACATACCTCATTGCTGTAGCGCACAAATAGCAAGAATAAACGTGTCATATTAAATTAAAGCTATTAAAAAAGTGAAATGGGTAGCAAATGGACCGAGGGCTTGTAAGGTAACATATCTTGGCTTAATATGTTGCTTCAGAAAAACATTAAGATTAGCCGAATCAATCTTTTAAGCAGATAATAGGCGCGTGGACACCAGTTCACGTGTTCCTGCACGGATAACCCTGAAATTCAGCAACAATAATTAAGATCCAATTGCATTATGACACCCTGGCCTGCGGCCTGCGCCTCCTGGGATGGGCTCCAGGCTTCCCGCCCCCTGCACTGGATAAGCGGTATAGAGGATGGATGGATGGATGTATTATGTCAGCACTCGTAATCGAGAAATTAAACAATGAACAATTTGCACCGTGGCTGGAAGCGTTACAAGTTAACCATTAATTTACACGCATGTTTAGGAAACTAACGATGTAAGTCGCAGCAACCGACTCCTACAGTTTAACTTAAGTCTAAGAGGTATCTTTAAATTAATATTTGTATTAATGTTTGGACCTTGATTTAATAAATCATTTGTGTTTTCTGGGATGCGCTTTCTTAAATTTAAATAGTAAAATTAAAAAAAATCAATAAGTCCAACCTTTGTGCGTTATGTGGCCAAATTATTAACAAACACACAAATACTGTGTATAATAACAGAGCCGCTTTCATTTGTTAAAGAACATAAAATGTGAGGATAATTATTCGTCAGTTACGTTTGTTGTTAAGGTTAGATTTTTTCTTATCAAAGCCGTTGCAGATTTGCGAACTAAATAAAACAAACCTATTTCAGACATTAAAAGCGTGTAGATCTGGTAGGTCCCCAAATAAGTACAAGTGCGGGTATTTCACTGTATCACAAAATTTTCCAGTTCGGACAACTTCATCGGTATGTATTCTCAACACACCACCTGTCATCGCTGACATTAGCATCGACATGGCTGCCGGTAGAGGGCGTAACAGTCACGCTTTCACTCCGAGGAGCTTCTAATTTTCCCTACCAAAGCAACAGCAAATTTTCCCTGCTTTGGGAATCAGTACTTAGAACAGTCTGACGCAGCGTAGTATGGCTGAATAACTTATATTTACGGCTGCATTATGTTTTAACATTAGTCTGAATTAGGTTGTTCAATGGGCTACAATTTACACTTGTCATCGTGGACTACAAACTATAAAAAACTTTTTAGAATCAGGTTTATTGTCTCGTACACGTTGAACAAGCAGTTATACTGTACAATGAATTCTCTGCGAGCATCGAGAAACCAGTGTTGAGTGGCTAATAGAATAGCAATGTACAGTAAAATGGAAAAAGTAAAGAGTTAAATATATGAATATATGTAATGTACATTATTACATCATGATAACAGTGGGAATTTATGTTTCGGAATGTGAGCGTGCAAGCAGGATGGGTGTGTGTAGAAATGGTTGGTCCTGGATTTCACACTCCTGTAGCGTTTTCCTGATGGCAGAACTGTGAAGAGTGTGTGCTGGGAGTGAGAGCAGTCCCTCATAATGTTGTGGGCCCTTCTGAGGACCCTGATGTGGTACATGTCCTGTAGGGATGGGAAGGCTACCCCAGCGATGGATTGGCCAGTTTTGACCATATGTCAGAGGGCCTTCCTTTCCTGGACCGGGCAATTTCCATACCAGAGTATTAAAATTAAATATAAAAAGGACAATTTCTTTCCTCATGATGTAAACAGCAATTATACATGCTGTTCACTATTAACTGTATATCAGTGAATTATGTATAAATCAGTATATTGTACTGTATTAGACTGTGATAAAATATAAACGATACACTTCAAAGCTCTTTGTTCATCCAATTATACAGAAATCCATAGTGGAAATATAATTTGTCTTAACATCGATAACTGCTGAATCAGTTCACTGTAAAGTCGAAATTTTGGTGACTGACTAAATCTGGCTTGTATCTGAGCACAGAAAGAAATTACACATAATACAGTTGAAACATCAACACAATGAATCGGGGTCTGATGTAGACTGGCAATGAGGTGCGTTGCCTTCTTGATATTTGGGAAGATGAGAACATCTGTCAGCTTCGACTAACAACTCATAAAAAGAGCGAAGTGTCCAAAATGCTCAGTCAATATCTTATGGAGAAGGTGTTTGTACTGTCTGCTGAGCAGCGCCTCGTAAAAGTGAAAAAATGAAGGCAACAGTACAGTTAATTTCTACAGTTTTGAGCAAATGCCAATTGTGCAGTTTTTCCATGTTGCAGAGGAAATTTCCTTCATAGGCCTGTTCACCCACATGGATCTTCTTCCTGTGTTTAAGTTCTCATTCCCGCCCCAGTCTCTTTTAACCAATGAGCTGAGAGAACCATCTTATGTCACTGGTAGCGACGCATTTTAGTTTCCTTGGATTTTTCCCCTGTGTAAAAAGAAACCTAACCAAGGAGAAAACGGACCAAATATATTCAAATTAGTCCTCTGATTTGGACTAGTGCAAATGAACTACAGGTTTGAAAATACCCCTAGTGATAAATGATGGAAGCTTAATATTCCCATATACAGCTGCTGTGTGGTGAACCTTCTGGTACACTATGGCTCCTGAGGCATAAACCAGGTGGATGCTGCACACTACTGGTGGTGGAGTTCATATTCTATTCTAAAGCACTAAAAATCACTATCCAAGTATAATGTTATAATGCATTATTATTATTATTATTATTATTATTATTATTAGTCTGAGGAGGTGAGAGAGGCGTAAAATCATGGTGGTTTGCAGGTGTTACTGGTATTATGCTGAAACACGGTGTCTGTTTTCTTAAGGTGTTGTGCTCTATGGGCAGGTCCATGATGTAATCATGGGGTGTTACCTGAAGTGGGGCTCACACTAATCTGATTGCTTTGTTTGTGATGTAAAGACAGAGCTATGCAGGCTGTCGCAGGGACCTCCACATGGCAGCATGCTGGAACACGCTGTTTCCACCTTCAGGTGACTCTGGGCTGGGCCGTTTTTGATAGTGCTCTCCGTCTACATGTGGGTACGTACTCGTGATTTAGAGAGGTCCAAAAAACTCCTTCCGTCACAGTGATATCTCACTGATGCAGGAATCACAATAAAATATAACTCCTATAATGTGCCAATCTGATTTAAAAGTGAAACAGAAAAGTACTGAAACATAGTGAGGACATTGTAAGAAAAGCCGTACATGAGAGAGATTCTGGTTTATCACTGAGCTTGTGTGGAGTCTGACATTCAAAGAACAAGCGGGTGGATAGATATCTGCAAGACAAACTACAGAGCAGATTTAACTTCTTTGTTATCTTTGAAGAAAGGAACATCTGAGTGTGCATTTTCTTTTTATCATGAATTAAAAATTGATGATTTAGGTATTCTGAAAAAGGCAAGGAAAAGAAGGTGAAGTGTTTAACTTGGTGGGTAAATAAATCGGTTTCTGATGTGGGCTACAGCTCTCTGTGATGTGAGATAGAGCTGTCTGTGATGGGGGATAGAGCTCTCTGTGATGGGGGATAGAGCTGTGTGCTTGAGCAAGGTGCACAACCTGATGTAGTGTTGCCTAAACCTTTGTATATGTAATCATGGTTAACGGAGAATGTCACAGTTGAGCAGGGACAGAGTGCAACAATGTTTTTCCTATAACATTCCCACTACACACATGCCATGGTTCGGTACTTTGTGCATACGGCGCATGGTTATTCTAGCAGTTCAAATCTTTGCACAGCTGTTTTTCTAACAGAATTGTAATTACTAAGGTAGTAACAGCAGCAGTATCCTTTTTACTCCAGACTCTTGCTGAAGAACAAGGATGGAGGCACGCACAGTTGCCTGGGGCCTGGGAGCCGGCTGTCCTCTGGAGAGAAACCGCAGATGTAACTGCACGATAACATCACAACGCCTTTGCAGTTCTGAACGGACAAAGACTTCGCACGCCGCGGTCACAACGTGTAATAGAGCTGTTCCGACACCGGACAGAGAGAGAAACGTGTCCACCCGGATCAGTTTTAAATTTTAATCCGTCGTAAATCTAACACAGTTTAAAAGTACTGCAACGTCTAAGCAGAGTAAATGTTTGTTTCGGTGAATATGCGCTGTTTGTAAAGATGCATAATGTAGAAACCCTTTGACGAACACATTTTGACTGTAGACGCTACTTTGTTGTCTAACTTCGTTTATCTGAAGCGTACATCATGCCAAGATCTCTGCTTCACCAAATGTACGTGATGATAACAGCGGGGACGCGGTGCATCCGGCGACCGTCCCCGTGTTCTGATAAGCGTCCTATCTGTGTTTGCATGTCTCTAAACGGGTCGCTCTTCCGGGGAGGGGTGCGATCCACACGGATGAGGTGTCTATCCTTCAAACGATTGGTCGGACTCAGTCGTGCATACAGCCCCCTGGATTAGAGATCTGAGGCGGGGTCTGGCAGATTGCAGTTTGACTTGAAAAAATAGGTTTCTCGACGCAGTAGATTGTGATTTTAGTTTTTGACGCGTAGCCATGTGAAGCGGCAGGGTTGGCGTTGTCGCAGCCTGTCTCTTCTCTTGCACCGGTGATCCAGCGCACCTTGCCACACGGCCGGCTGTGGCGGTGCTGCGGGACGCTGAGCCGGGGATGTCGGCTGTCGGACTCATCCAATTGGCAAGGATGCTGGATGCCGTGGTTCTTGGACTATGGACGTGTGTAAATGCTGAGTCGTAGGGACGGTGAGTATCGGTTCCTCTTTGTTGTCAGAGGATTTACAGTATGACATTCATAAGGTTTGTACCGCCTCGACTCAGGGGATGCGATCACGTAAGTGTGAACAACGACATGCAACAAACAGGCGCCGAGACGAACAATAGTACACAGTGTTTCCAAGTAGTGTTCCTCTGGGTGCTGCATCTCTTTTATATATACGTATTCGTGCACAGAATCGGCAGTTGTTAGAAATGTTACGTTAAGGTGTTGGGTAGATGTGCACACTTTGCCAAATATATTTGTGTGGTGCGAATTGAATAGTGAGCTTTTTAACACATTTCAGTTCACCGCCATTTTCAACATTGAACACACGTTGTCTGTTACATGTTTTCAAAGAGAAAGTCATAACCGTTTATACAGTGCCTCACTACGTTTTCACATCATTGCTCTTATTCTGCGATCTTTTGTTGAGGTTTTGTTGTAATGCGGCGTTACGAAGTGGTCTGGTGCCCACCACCAATGGTGCTTTGCTCTCTTATTGTTAAGATGTTTTTCCCGTAATAACGATGTAGCACATGGCTGTTGACATGAACAAGATGAATGGAATTATGAAGAACGTAAACAAGGCGCGCGGCGTGGAATGTGAGCGTGCCGTGTCACGCGCGGCGTGGAATCCGAGGTGCCGTGTCACGCGAGGCCCCTTGCCTGCGCACCTGGTCAACCTGAGACAGCCTGTGCTGGGTGGCCTTTGTGTATGCGGGCTGTGCTGCTCCAGATGTTCCACTCGTGCCGATCCACAGATTTCCAAAGGATTCTTCTGATTTTGACCATTGGGGTCTTGCCAGCGCTCGTTCTGCCTTGTGTGGAAAAAGCCCGTAAATACGAAGGCCAAATACATGCGTCAATCAGCATCCATTGTCATTTAAATGTAAAGCAGGCATGCCAGCCCGTTCCACTTTGCCTCTGTCTTTTAGTGGCTTTGAAAACAGTGGGCTGTAACTTCTCAGTTTCCATACCCGACATAGTAATGAAGGGGTCTGTCCGTGCACGCTGCATGTATTTGTAATGACGAAAAAAACAGAACTGAATGGGGCAGCCCGGGGCTTGCGAAGAACAGCCCTGTTCAGCTCTTTGTGGGATTTGGACTTGAAAGTCTGAAACCAATACAAAGGAAGGTGACAGTGTTACTTCATGAGTACACACCTGCACGGTAACACGGGGTGCATCCGCTGAGTACACCCTTTTACAGTGTAAAATGTGCTGGAATCTCTCTCACACACACACACACACATCCTTGTATGTCTGATTTGGAGACAGGAGTACATTTTGTTCATTATTAAAAAAAATTATGTCTATCTTTTTTATTTCTGATGGGTGACAGTGGGGTTGGGGATACAGAAGATGAGGGCTTTAAGGCATATGGGCCAGCTGGAGCAACGGCCTGTCCTGGGGGGTGATGAGGTGGGGTCAGTGCCCCACCCACACATCGACACACACACACACACACACACACACACACAAAAGTGCTTTAGTTTCTCTGGCACCAGCTGATGCCCCAGTGGTCTCATGGTCCTCCCAGCGTGTGCTGCCCTTTTCCAAACAGCTTGTATGTCCAAGCTGAGCTCTTGCAGAGCGTGATTAATTATTTAGACTCCCTCGCTAGGCTCCTGGCATCTGTCTTACTGCCCAGTTTTTATTTTTTTTTTGGGGGGGTATTTATAGTGTGTGTGTGTGGGTGGTGAAAGGATTTGTAAATATTTGTAATTATTACTCACCCAAAATTTTAAAAATTCAAGTGCATTTTTAAAGAAGAGCTGGACAGATGTGTCACAGAGGAGATGGGCTGTGGGGGGGCCAGGCTATGCGGATCAGGAGGCAGGTGATGGAGTGTGGGGGGGAGGCCAGGCTACGCGGATCAGGAGGCAGGCACAAGTGTAAACTGTGCAAGGAGCGGACGCGTCCTCTGCAACCCGTAGCAACGACACGACCGGCATGGAGTCGCCAGAAGGATGGGGCTTTCTGTAAAAGCTAGGATGTTACGGCAAAAGAAAATGCATGGTCAGCGTTTGTGGGCTGTAAAATTGATCTCACAAAATGGGTATTCCAGGCAGGAATCATTACAGAGTGCAGTCGTGTTTGTGGCCTAGATAAAAAATCCATAGGGGGTTTGCATTTAAAGGGAAATTAACTCCAGAATGATACTAAATTAATTCTGGTAATAAACAAAAGATTTCCAGGCTGTACTGTTGAAATTATACAGTGTGTGCTTTCAGAAGAAAATGGGTGGTTTTTCTTGTTCATAAAAGCCTTCCTCTCATTTGAACAAAGACATTTTTTTGTTTTGATTTGAAGGCCAGGTTTGTGGAATAGAATCATGCAATGCCGTGAACTGTTGACATCACCTACTGCTTCTTTTTTGTCTCTATCCATTGATGTCGGTGATTTATTTATTTATGACTTTCCTGTAACATCGCATTACGTGAAGACATTGGTGTTTCCATCGCTCTTTCTGCACCATTCATGCTTTTGAGAGAATGGAGGTTGAGTGTCTTTGTAGAGCAGGTTGTGGGTACAGCAGATACAAGGGATGACAAATGTAAGAACTTGGAATGTTATCCTTTAGCTCAACAATGGAGGTCCAGGGGAGGTGGTGGGGAGAGGAAGATGGAGAGACGGTCAATGCTAATCTCGTTAATCTAGTGAACACTGCTCACTGTCTCACCAATCCAAGATTGCAGACAAACTCTTGGCTGTTTGCCAAGACATCTAAAGCCAGCAGTGGGCTTCTTTTGTGCGTGTAAAAAAAAAAATAATAATAATAATAATAATTATAAAAAGTGTTTTCAATTTTATAGTCTTTATAAAGGCTGCAGTGTGTCCACTAGCAGGTAACAATGTCAGTGGTCCTTCAGGAATGCTAAACATTTAAGAGTAACATTAAATCTAGATCATTAAAGAATAACACAAATCCTGGATGTTTCCATTAAATGCACCTGTGATTCAGTTACTTCTTGTTTTCCTGGCAATGCTGACAAACAAGCGTAACTAGACCTCCTTGATATGCTGGTAAATGTAACAGCCAGTGGCTGTGATCACACAAGAGGTGTGATTAGCACTTGTTGGCCCCTAGTACTGGTGCATGAGGTACTTTTGGGCCCAGACCCATATGCTAAAGAGTGGCGCTATTGTGCTAGTGCTGCGTGGGACTCGTTGGGTTCTTCTTTTACTGCGTAAGGTGTCCTCTGTTAAGTGTGTGTATGTCTGTGCTGTGTGTACTGTCTAACCTTGGGCCAGGCTGCGCCTGAATTGTGACCTTTTTCACCCTGCTTCACTGACAGTGCTGAAGGCAGCAGTGCGGGTTCATGACCCAGTGGATGCACCAAAGAGCTCCGCGCTCAGAAAGGGCTCCTTATTGTGACTGATGGTGATGACATCATCAGTACTGGACTTTTTTTCTGGAGCACCTTGTCTGTTTGTGATCACCTTTCATTCAGAGGCCCACATTTTTAACAAGGTAGATTCACAGCGAAACGCTTAATAATGTCAGTGTGTGTGTGCACGCGTCAGTGTGTCTGTGCGTGACAGTGTGTCTTTGTGCAGTTATTGTTCCTCACGCCTTGTTCAGCTGACACATTCATGACACCTCTTCATTCTCAGCTAACATGCACGGTTTAACTGAGTATTTACAAGTCATAAATCAACAGTAATTAGTGATGACAGCTGTTCAGATATAGAAAGTATAATTTTAAGCTTGAGATGTACACTGTGTTTATTAACTGAAGGTGCTGCTGGTCCCCTTCTTTAGTTTTTGACAGTTTCAACTTAAGAACAAACACATTATTGCATCCTCTATCTTGAGGTGATACACAGAAACATGAAACATTAGCCTACCTGGATCTTTCTCTCTGTTAAACTGTTACATCTTGCCTATATCCCCCTTCAGAATGGGTCTGAGACTGTGCCATCTTGGCCAGGGTGTCCTGTGGCCATGTGACTGGGCTGTCTGCTGCTTCCAGTCAGTGTTCTCTCTCTCTCGCTCCGCCTACTTCCTTTTAGTTCTGACTAAGCCAGACATGTTGATTGTGGCAGTCTGATGGCCTGCTCTGGTGCCGCCATCCTAGACCGCGCTGTAAAAGTGTAAAGTGCTGTGTGAACAGCCGTTCTTACTTAACACACTTCAGTTTGCTCTTGGTCTCTTTTTCCCAGTGCATTTTTCCTGCCCCTGGTGACTTTCGTGCGTGACTCTTGTGCTCCCTCCGTTCTGCTCGTTTTAGGGTCCTTCCCGAGTGTGCGGCCTGACCTTGTTATGTATGAATGGAACTCAGCTTGCTCCTGACAGCAGATGAGGAGCAGAGAAGGGTTGGCTTTGGTGTTGGTTGACAGGTAGGACAGGTGAGACATGTAGGACAGGTGAAGAGATGAGGAGATGGTTAGAAAGGCAACTTTTCAGACAGAGCCAGGACATATCAGCTGAGTTGGTGGGCACTGAGTCTGATCAGGGTAGATTGGGAGGAGCTTGCTGAAGTCTGTTTGTTGTGCGTTGCCTCGCCGGACAGGCCCGATGTTCGCTCTCACCGAATGTAGCTGCACCCTCGGTCACGACCCGGCACAGACGAACAAGCAGACGGCAGCATGTTTGGTTCTGTCGTCACTCTGCTGTGACGCATCGGGTCGGGTCCCGGGACGCCAAAAGCGTGCGAGGCGTGACTGAGGAGTCGGCCAAGAGGAGAGCAGCAAGCCCCCCCACTGTGTTTGGCCGCTCCCGCGGGCCCACTTGGTCATCTCCGGTCGGTTGTGGAGGAGCTCTGGACTCCGTTTAGCGTGGGCTTGTCCAGAACAGTCTGTCCTCCTGGATGTGGGTGGAGATGACAGAAGGGGGGGGGTGATGTGTCACAGTGCCTGCTTCATTCTTGCAGCTTCAGTCTGAATATGACTTTCTAGCTGGTATTTATGGCTGCTTTGCTGATTCAGCTGTATACCACCCCCCATTGTGGAGTTTGGTGATGTCTGTTTGTACAAAACACAGTAAAGTGGCTAGGTTTCCAATTTTCAGTGAATTTCCAATATGCACAAATGTTCAGAGGTCTCTCTTGGGGACATGTCCGCACAATATTACCGTTACTGTACAATCTGTATATACATTCTGTATGTTGCATTAGATACAGGAATAAAAATAGAAAAGCATTCTATTCTTTGTGGGAAACATTTGCAGTTATGACTCATTTTTTGTTTAAGGATGTACAAATAATATTTTGAGACTTTGAGGTGAGTTTATAAAAGGAGCCGATAACTGGCCTCAGCAGTCCAAAGCTTTTGCAAACATTTGTGAATATGTTACACTTCAGAATCGGGAACTTCTGAGGCCTGACATCTTGTTATCTGTGAGGAGATGACACTAGAGGAAGCTTCTCATGAACTTTGGCTGTGCTGGCTAAGTGTTAGGCCTCTCACATCCTCACACACAGTGCTGTGCTCTCACTCTGAACACCTCAAGAAGAATGGTATGCCCATCGACTCCATACCCAACAGCACTGTTCTCATCCCTCTGCTACACTTATGCACTTGTAAACTGAACCCACACGGCGTGAGTTTTGGCTGGCTGAATGACCCACCCTCAGTCAGTGTGGTTACGTGGTAGTCCTGCTCTCAGCACATCCCACGGCGTACTGTATTCATTTGTGGTAACCATCCTTCTTTTATCAGTCACGTTCTGTCCAGCTATGCCTCTATATAGACAAATTGTACATCGCGAGTCTTGGAGTGTCAGTTCCCTTTCGTTATCATTCTAATAGCTTGTTCACTTGTCATTGTTCTACACACACCAGGATGGTTTCTTTCCCGGTTTTGTTACCTACGTTTGAGGTGGAAATAGGACTCTTTCACTGAAAACGCACAGGACTAATGCTACAGGTGACGAGGATTTATTAGGGAAATAAATTATCTTAATTAGAAACAAAGACAATTGGAGCGTGTGAAATCGGAGGCTGTGAGCCTGTGGGGTGTACCGGACCACTGTATCAGGACCACGCCCTGCGGCCAGACCTCCTGTGTGTTCAGATGATTCTTAGCGGGTTATCAAAGGGCAGGGTGTCAGAGAGGAGGAGGAAGGCATGACAAGCGTGGGAACAGATGTTCAGGGTCTGTCAGATCGGGTGGGTGTCTCGCACAGTGTGACGTGTCACCCTGAAGCAGGAGCCGGAGACATAACGCTGTCCGCCAGCTGCTCTCACTCTGCACGCTCACCTTTCACCCTCACACCATCTGTGTGTGTGTGTGTGTGTGTGTGTGTGTGTGTGTGTGTGAGTGAGAGAGAGAACTTCTGGTCTACGTGTTCAGGTCCAAACCTCAGTAACACACCAGGGGCTGAGTTTGGAGATGGATAGCTTTTTGGTTGAGTTCACATGGTGCCAGGTGCCAAATGCTAATCCACCCACATGTCAGCGGGCCTGATTTATGTTCATTACTTTTTTGCTGTGTAATATGGTGTAGGGAACCACGTTGCACCAGTTGTTTTCTCTGCTTAGTGCCTGCAGCATTTTAGAAAAGGTGTCACACTATGATGACTTAAGCTTAGATATTCATAAGCAGTAAGAAAGTTTGTTTTGAGATCTGAAGATTTCTCGGTGTAAATTCAGCACTTCATACCTGATCATCCATTCTCAGTCATAGACTCTTGAGTGTTTAGTGCCATAATGGCATCCACGACAGCAGGTGTTTCGTGTCATTTTCCCCCGATAAACAAATGGCTTGTAGAATGGCACTCCATAGGCCGCCTGCTGGCCTCCCTAAAATATTCATGGTGTGTTAGTGAGCAGGAGTGCCAGTGCTGCTGAGAGCTCCCTCGCCCTGACAGCGGGGTCAGCGTTCCTGCCGTGTTTCCATGGTGAAGAGTGCGATGGACACGAGGGGACGTGGAGACAACCTGGCAGGTGTGGGAAAGCCGGAGCTCTTGAGCCTGTCCGGGTCGCACCAGGCTGATGTTGGCTTATGATGTAGTGGTGTGTAATTTGCTTAGGAACTGAAGGGAGGTCATCTGAGTGAACGTCATGCCTGGGGGGCTTAGCAGTTACCCTCCCCAGTCAACCAAAGAGCTGACACTAAGGGTGTACAGAGCAGGAGCTGAGGACACATGAGCTCTTATCTCATTAATGCCTCTTTCTCCTCTGTTGTTTTCCCCCCTCTCACCCTTGAATCTCTCCCTCCCCCACTGTCAGTTCTTGCTGCTACTCTGTGCGCTGATTCCACAGTGTAGCGTGCCCCTGCTCCTTCACTGACGTTGGCATTAAAGTGGTCTGCCCACAGTGTAGCGTGCCCCTGCTCCTTCGCTGACGTTGGCATTAAAGTGGTCTGCCCACAGCGCACACAGATGGCCTCGCGTTCGTGCTGTTCTGCATCTCTTGGGTTTTGTCATTCATGACTTGACAAAGTCTAAATTAAACAAGAAACAGCCCCTCTGCCTACAGACCAGGCAGCTGAGCAGTTCTGGGTCAGGGTTTATTTTGTCTGTGACGGCCATACTTTTACTTGTAATATTTTGTTTTTAATTTCATATTTTGTTTTTCATGTGGGAAGTCAGTAGAAGCACACAGTGTTCTTATTGCCGGTTGCAAACAGAAAGGCACGACCAAGACTGTGATTGGCTCTCAGACTGTTGCTAGGGGTTTCATACTGCTCTTTCATTGGCTGTGTCCAATGTAACTTGGAGATGCTAAGAATCCAGCATCCCTCAGTTGTTATGACAATTGGCAGGAACTGGAAGGTAGGAATGCTAGCAACGTAAACAGTCAAATGTTCAGTGTTTTTGACACAGCAGAAAAACATGATTCTGACACCCTTTTAATGTCTACCTTCATGTCACAATACTTATTAAATAGCAGTACATTCAACCACATATAAATGGATTTGCGTATTTGTTTTTTTTTCTTTTTCTTTAATACCATGGAAACTGTATGAATGGGTCTAGGTTACCCCTACACACACACACACACACACACACACACACACACACTCTCTTCTGGAAGTGACACAGACAGGTGATGGCATGTGTATTCAGCCCTGAAAGTGCTGCTGGGATCTGTTACAGTGTCACCGTGTTTTTACCCAGGTTCTTATTGAGCAGCGGCTGACATTTCCCAGTCCAGCGTTTTGACCTGAGGTGGTGTGACATCACAGCTGAATAGGACTGGAGCTTTTGAGCATCAGCAGGGATTTACTTTGAATCGGTGTAGGTTTGTGACCTCGAGCTCCTTGTACAGAGCCTTTAATCAGACCTCAGCCCATCATGACGTTTAGGTGCTTCAGAGCCGTTTCCTTTTCACGCTGACTTCCAAGCAGCGGCCCCCTGATTTTTTGCTTTTTTTATGCTTGGTGCCAACCTCTTTCTCTCGCTTCACATTGAAATGGAGGTTATAAAGTGCTGCCTAACGCCGCCATGTTGCGCTGTGTTGGTAGCAGTACTGAAAAGAGAGTGGTCTTGTTTTGTTCCAGTCTCAGAACCAGAACCGTAGCTCGATCACCCAGGCCCACAAACATATAGGGTGCACTGTGTTGTGTCAGCCTCTGCTGTGTGTGGGAGGCAGAATGGTGTGTGTGTGTGGGGGTTGACAACGAGGTCGACTGGTCTGTTGAGAAGCCACTGAAGCATGTTGTTGCCTCATCATCTGATCATAGAAGGGCTGTGATCAGAGCTGCTTGTATCTGAACAGACAGGGAGATCCCCCCAGGGGGGAGATGGAGCGATGAAGGAGAGGGAAAGGGGTGTGCAGAAGTAAAGTAGGAGATGAGGGACCCCCCTGCACCAACACCATCAGATAGGTGAAATGCTTTGGTTTCTTTTTGCTCGTCCTTCACACGAGAGCAGATCATTCCCGATTCTGTTTGAGCTCTTTCTGACTGCTGTGTTTTAAGGCTCACTGATCAAAAACGCATTTACAGTGTATTTGTAATCGTGTCCCGATGGCTGAGACACGTGCCTGCATTAACCGCACTTTGGAAGGGAGCTGTGTAATATTCACTTCCGGGAGGGGGCCTGTGCCTCCAGGTGCTGAGATTTGGGTAACGTCTTACCGATGGATGTGATTGTGTGAGGTCTACACAAACATGTAAATGATCGCACTTTACGATGCTGTATTTCCGCATGGGCAGAGTCTGCAGCTGGTTTTCAGAAAACATCAGTGCAACTCTTAGCCTTGCCCTGCCTACACACCACACACACAGACGCACACAGAGATCTTCCCATCTTCAGAGTGAGTTAGCAGTACTCTGTAGAGCTATTGGTCCTCAGTATTTCTGTCTGTGTTTCTTCTTTTATAATAATAACAGAAGGCTGGTGTTACATCTCTGGTGACGGGTTCCGTGCCCGGTTGTTCAAATCAAGTTGTACATTCAGGCAAAAGATTTGGGTTGTTTGGTTTAATAAATATACAGCTGTCTATAAAGGTACAAATATAAAATGGTATGGAAGGTTGTGTGTGTAAAAGCATGTCCTAAACAAGGTGACTAATATCGTGGGATGTGAAAGGTGGTACACGCCAGGGTTGCTCTACAAACTGGGTACATGTGGCTGTCCCACTGTAACAGTCTGTCTTTTACAAACTGAGACGCAGAACATTTGGGATGTTCGGTGTGTATGAGAGAGAAAGGCTTTAATAGCACTGTGTTTGCTGGGGGGTGTGGCCTTAAGAGCATCTGTATATTTAAACCCGGTTTAAAAGTCTCCACCATCATCTTTGGTTTGCCCTTGTAATGGGTACTGTTGGTGTATACCTGTAACAGGTGTTACTGACCTAATTTTCCTGTTTAGGTGGATCCTCGTGGACGGGAAGGACCACCTGATTCTTCCTTCAAAGCCCCGCCCTTGTCTCCCCCCATTGGCCCCTCCCTATCTCCAGCCACAACCCCTTCCCACCCCTCCCTGCTCCCCCTCCTGACCCCACAGTCGTCATGGCAGCCACGATGACACTGGCCTTCAAGCTGGCGCCGCGCTCACTCGATGGCAGTGCGGAACGGCTCTACGGCTGCGATGGCGAGTCCGGGCGGCGCTATGAGATCGTCCCATCCGTCGTCTGCTCCATGTGCTGCCTCTTTGGCATCATCTACTGCTTCTTCGGTAAAACGCCAGGACAGATGCATGCTGGGAGTTTCTCTGTGTACTAAACAGCAGTTGGTGTGAAGTGGTCAGTGCTGGATGCTGCGGTTATTCTGCATGCTGGATCCTTACACATGTGTTCATGTGTGTCCTCACTCGTGTTGTGTGGTTCATGTGTTTAGCGTGATTGTTGAGACACCTTTGGAGTCTTAAGTTGGTCAGTTTGTTGGGTTAAGAAGGCTACGTGGCAGAATTGCAAGTGTTTTATTGTAAATAGGAAATGTAAGATTAAAAATTGTAAGGACTTGTTTAAATAGGCAAGTAATTAAAGTCTGACTTAACATATGATAAACTCAAAGGAAGACACTGAAATGGTGTCCAGAGCAGAGTGATAAAACAGGGAGCGTTTCCAGCGGTGCGGGTCAGGATTGTCTCGCACGTCTGCTCAGCCGCCCTGTTTACATCCACGTTTCCAGGGCGTTGTTAGCCAGAGGCGTGTGCATACAGGAGCGATGGTCAGTCACCAGAGAAATTACTGGAATGTGTTCCTGAACCGCTGGTCATGTACTCAGAAGATGAAGGTGTCTTTGAATGATGGCTTTTTCTTGTTGCGTACACAGCATCAGTTCCCAGCTATGACACAGTTACTAATTAAGTGACATTGGAATACATAATTGACTGATTGATTTCCTCATCTCATGGGAGTGGCGGTTTGGCTGTGCCCCCTCCCCCAGGATTTGTCACTTTGTTTGAGACACTATTGACTGACCTATTTGCCTGGGCCACTGGGTGTGTTACCATGCCAACAGGAAGACAGACTTTAATGAGTGGTGATTGCAAGAGCAAAATCAGTGATAGAGGGGTCCACTGCGTCATAGCCGACCCTTGAAGATGCAGTTTAAACATGTTAAGGTCACCCATGCTGTGATCCAGCCATGTAGGCCACTGACAGCCAAGGGTCACAACGTGCACTTCAGTCATGTCTGCTCACTCCTGTTTTTCTCTGTTCTTGCTTCTCTGTTTCCTCACCTCCTTCCCCCTTTCTTTCTCCCTCTTCCCTGGCGCCCCTTCCCCAATCTGTTCCTCCTCCATCTTGTGGCGGATGCTTCTCTGACCCCCAGGCTACCGTTGCTTCAAGGCGGTGATGTTCCTCACGGGCCTCATGTTCGGCTCCGTGGTGATCTTCATGCTGTGCTACAAGGAGCGCGTGCTGGACACGCAGCTGAGCGCCGAGGCGAGCGCTGGCATTGGCCTGGGCATCGGGGTGCTCTGCGGCCTGGTCACCATGCTGGTGCGCAGCGTGGGCCTTTTCATGGTGGGCCTGCTGCTGGGGCTGCTGCTCGCCATCGCCGCCCTGCTGGCCATGCAGGAGTTCTACCAGCCGCGCACGGTGTGGGTGCCGCTGGGCCTGCTGCTTGGCTCGGGCATGCTCTTCGCTGTCTTAGCCCTGCAGTGGCAGCGCTGCTTCACCACGCTCTCCACCGCCGTCTTTGGCTCCGCCGTCATCACCGTGGCCGTCGACTACTTCGCCGAACTCTTTGCGCTTGTGCACCACATCTACGAACGCATCAAGGTGGCGCCGCCGCGGCCCGTGTGCTGGCTCACCTGGGTGGTCCTGAGCGTGTGGCCCGCCCTCACGGTGCTTGGGGTTCTGATCCAGTGGAGGGTCACAGCGGAGGGCTACTCCCACACCGAAGGTGAGTCCTGGGGCGTGTCCGTGGACCCCCCTCTCTGGAGCTGTTTGCATGCAGAGCGGTCATCCGTGTTCCCGTTCATGTGTGCTAAGACTCATAGACGCAGCATGCCTCAGTCCTGTCAGTAATGAGAGTAGCTTGTGAGGGCGTTACAAACAGCTTTGCGTCATTAGCTGCGATTGGGGCACCTACAAGATTAAAGGGGCTTTGCTTCTGAAAGGGGGTGGGGATGTAGGCTGGTGTGCGCATCACAGAATCAGTGGCTTCTCTGGATCACCTGAATGTCTGTTTTACTCATCAGAGGAGCACACAGTAAGTGAGAGGAAGCTGTAGAGAAGGTCACAGACAGGGTGTGTTTGTGTAGGCGTTCTTACACAGGTGGGTTGTAAAGAAAGGCCGATGTTGGGCACAAAGTCCACAAGGTATCCATTTAAGCTTCAAGTTTTGTTGTTGTACCAGAATGGCCGAGGTGTTTTGTGTGTGGCAGACTGTGGGAGGAATCTGTACAAAGGCCCAGACAGCCACGTTTAACCCCGAAAAAGGGTTTATTAACAACACTTCTGGACCATTATGCAGGGTCAGGGTTTTTTTAAGAATTCTGCCAGGATGAATGGCTTCGCATTTGTTGAGGTGCAGCAGGTAAAATGGCCTTATGTAAGCTGTTCAGTGGGAATGGTCCCACAGATGCAGGAACACGTGCCTGTGTGTGTGTGTGTGTGTGTGTGTGTGTGTGTGTGTGTGTGTGTGTATACATGCTGTCATCAGCTGTTCTCACACGCCCAACCCCCAGTCATCATCAGTCGGCAGCAACGCCGAGTCCAACTCATGCGAATCCGGCAGAAGGAGGAGCGGAGGGAGAGTAGGAGGAAGAAGAGGAAGAAACAGCAGCCGCACCACGCCCACCACGCACACCCACCCAAGCCGCTGTACTCGGAACCCGCCTACCGCAGGAAGCCCAACCCCATTCGCCGCTTCGATGGCGACGTGCTCTCCCCGGTAACAACATCACTTTGTTTCATTATTATTGCAGCACGCAAAGAGTCACTCAGCTAAATCACTGAATCACTCTGGGGCAACTGCTTTATGAAAGGCACTATATAGAAATGTACTGCACTGAGTACATACATGTTTAATACACGTATGACTGCTTGTGTTTAGATTCCACTCCTTCCCTGGTGACTTTGTGCCCTTACATTTGTGTTGTTGCCACTCTTTTCAGAGCTACATTCAGAGTTTTCGAGACAGACAGGTGGATATCCGGGAGTACCCGCCTGGCAGATTGGTCGGAGCAGGGCACACCAGCGTGGACATGGACTACGACTGTGGCTCCACTGTGCCCTTGACCGCTGCAGCCGGGCCTGCCATGAGGGCGTAACTCTGCCCGCTACTGGTGGAGGCTTGTTATGTTCCGTGGGGGTACCTTTCCAGGATCCGAGGGAGCAGCTGGAGAAACAGCTTGTCCACAGTGCCCTGCTTTCCTAATTTTCCTTTTCCTCCTGGTCCCTCCCAGTCTCCCAGTTCAGCAGCAGTTATCTCACCAGGGCTGACCTGCCACCCTGTGCCATCCCTCCTCGCACCTGCAGCGTGACTGAAAATCACATACAGGAAGTCGGACTTCGTGTTGTTTGCTCCTGGGAAATTAAACTCACTGCAAGCATGCGCTCAGTGACAGTCAGGGGATGCGCAGAGCTGGGGTCTTTGGCTCCTTTAGCTGCTCAGATCCTCTGCTCATTTTTACTTGGTGACTATAAAGCATCCATTAAAGATTTCCCAGTGAAAAGTCTGCCCAGGGTTTCAGCTCCTGCTCACAGATGTTTTTCCTCCATTTGACCACTAGATGGCACGAAGCATTCCTCTCACATGTCCTTGTCCGAAGTGTCAAATGCTGAAATGCACAGAAGGACATGAACAGGACACATGCATGAAATGCTTCACAGTTTACTCCTTCTCAGCTTCATGTGTATTTAAACTAGAAAAAAAACAGCTGAGGTCAGTAAAGAGTGGCGTTTGGTCTGCATTAATGTTTTAATTCTGTTCAAGAGAACTTAAGGCTTACTGAGGAAATCTGAATGCACATGTATTACTTTTCTCAGGACACACTGTTATCCAATGCAGTTTACAAACGTGTCTTTTTTTTGTTATGAGCAGGCGCGGGTGCGTCTGTCTGTGCGGCTGACACGGCCCAGGTAACAGCTGCAGAGACAGCCTGATTCTTGAGCTCCTCTGGCCATGAGATGGCAGGATCTGTTCCGTAACCATCGCACCTCGCTGTAGACAATCAGGAGGAAATACCAGGCAGCTAGCAGACCTTCACCGCTGCTCCCTGCGTAAGATCAGGGATAACACTCACGTTCCCATAGCTGTGTGTGAGTAACGGACCACGAAAGCAAGACGGCTTTGCAAATCGGCGCTTGGGATGTTTCGACACCAGATGCAGTTCGACTCAGGAATCCGTTTGGGGAACAGTGTTGGGGGGGAGGCAATGTGGAGAGGGAATGGGGTATCAAGGAAGCGAAGAGTTAAAAAGTGCCCATGATGGTAAAGGTCTTTTTCTTGGGAGGTTTGGCCGGAGCTTGAAAGGACTCCATTGAAGATGTTTCCTCCCCAAGGAGTGGAGGAGGGTGTTGGGGTTCTGGACTGGAGACTGGACTGGAGATCTCCCCACCAACCGAGCCCTAAGGAGTCTTGATAATATAGCTGTTATTCTGGCCTTATTTCCCCTTTCTGCATGGCTCTGGTCCCTGTGTCCTGCTTCTCTGCTTTGTTACAAAGAGCCAGAGGGTCCATCTGTCCATTGTTTTTACAGACAGCTGTCAGTCATTAGGCCCTCTGCCTCTCTGTACATTTTGTAAAGCAGATTTTCACTCCACATAAACGCTGCATTGTGTTCCCTCGAGCACTGATATTATGACCATTCTACCATAAATTACTAATTTGACAGAGTTGTTCATCTGTAGTTTTACTGTATTTCGTAAAGTTTTTTTTCCTTCTAGAATATTTATTTATTTAAATATTTATTTCTGATCTTTTCTGAATTAATAATGTACAGCCTAGATCTGATGGCGATGCCAGATCGCTACAGTAAAACCCTGTGTCACTGCCGTTTTATGTTGCTGGGTTCCCAGTCCATCTGGTTTTACTTAGATCTGAAACATTTTACATTCAGGGCTTTGCAATTTCCAGTCAGTTTTCAGGTGGGAAAATGAGTGGGAAAAAAAGTCATTATTATGAACAAATAAATTATTCCCTGAACTCTTCAAACAATCTGACTGTGCTGTACTCCTGATGTCTGCAGAAGTATAACGTGCTAAAAAGGTAAAGGACATCAACAGAAACTTGGGGTCAACATTCATGAACTGATAGCTTTGTGGCCATGTGATCAGGTGGACTAGTGCTTCAGCTCCCATGTGATCATGAGGACTAGGACTACAGGTGACCTGGTGCCCAGGTGATCAGGTAGACTAGCGTTCCAGCTGACCAGGTGATCAGGTAGACTAGTTCTCCAGCTGACCAGGTGATCAGGTAGACTAGCGTTCCAGCTGACCAGGTGATCAGGTAGACTAGTTCTCCAGCTGACCAGGTGATCAGGTGATCAGGTAATCAGGTAAAATTGTGCTCCAGACGTGGGCAGGAAAGATATTTTTTAAACTTAACTGTCGTGTGTTTGTGAAACGGAAAACGGAGGTTCTGGTTAGGGTAGGTGTCCTTAGCCCAGAGACACCTTTACCCCAGAGATCACAGAAAACAAATGAGGGTAGTAAATAGTGTGACATTTTAGGATGGTAATTGCCAGGATATTATTATCCAAAAAGGTTTTTATTGAGCAATCCACACGTTTGACTCTGAAAACGTGGACTGTTGGACTGTAGAATTATATTGAAGTATTGTTTATTAAACATTTTTATTTGTTACATGATATTTGCAGACAACATTTTTAAGGGTCACTTGCATTTCACAGTTATTGAAACAGCACTTTACAAATCAGGTTTGCTAGTTTTCTCGGTAAGAGTAAATGTCTCCCTCCCCTGTGTGAATTCAAACCTACACTCTTCTGGATACCTTTTGCATTGTACATTTATTCTTGTGTTGTTATTACTCAGTATGTCTTTGTGTGGTCCTCGATATGGTAATCAGTGTTATTCTGAAACATCTTTAACTGTTTGGTTCTGTGCTGCAGACTATCTGGTTGCTCTCCCTCAGTGTGTGAATGCATGTGTGTTTGTGTTCGTGCGTGTGTGTGTTGAAGAATGTGCATCAGTAAACAAGGGCTTCTGGTTTTGTAAATAAGTGTGTACAATTTATGACAGTCAGGCTAATTTCAAGGGCAAGGCCAGCGAAAATTTATCTCCTAAGTACAGTGTCAGGTGTGTATGAAAGTGTGTCCAGTGTGTGTCTGTGTGAATTCTGGTGTATTTGATTAATGAGTGTCCATTCAACTGCCATGCTTAAAAAACACATTTCACCATGTATCGCAAATGGGTTTTCAATAAACAAACAGCTAACAGTGATGTACAGCATTTTTTTTTTTTTTTACTGGCGTCTTCATCGAGCTGGTGAAGACTGTAGTACTTCTACCGCGGTGGGATTAAAAGATAAGGCAGTTCATATTAGAATGTTTTTACAGGAAGTGATGCCTAACAGGAAGGAACACCAGTAAAACTTCCTGTCAACACCAGCCTGTCTCTCTTCAGGATTTTGTGGGATTCTCCCTAAGCTTGGCCAAACTGAGTATTTAGATCTTTTTTCCTCCTCTGCTGCTAGATTTCCTGGAACATCTCTCTCTTAATCAGGAAGATGACAAATCTATGGATCCTCCACTTACTACATTTATTGGTTTAGTAGAGCTGTTATCCAAAGCAACTTATAGCATTTCACATACATATTACAGTGCTATTGGTTCTCTGCATTTCAGTCATCCTCCTGGGACGACCACACACCGCACCCAGGAAGCTAGTGTTTGTGTGTCTTGTTCAAGGACATGCCGAGTAGTGGGCTGGGATTTGAACCAGGAGTCTTCTGGATCCCAGGTTGATGTTCTAAGCATTGAGCCACAAGGCCACTGTGTAGTGGGCTTACACACAGGAAAAACCCCCAGGATACCTGTACAGTGTACAGGTGTGTGTAACTGCTGTGTTAATGTGACCCCTGCATATTAACCGCCCTTTCAAAATAGTCATAACACTGACATCCTAATTATGTCAAAAATACGTTTTGTGAAGAACATTTTCAGCATGTTGATGGAAACGTAGGTATTCTATCCTTTTAAAAGTTTGTCCTTTTAAATGAATTGTCCAAAGAACACAACTACTGAACACATTTGTTCTAATATGTGTGTCCTGTCAGACAGACGTTCTCCTTAACTTGTTTTCCTGACACATGGAGTTCAGGAGGCCTTCCTGAACAACATGGACACAAGCCAGCGAGATCTGGACCAGGGTTCCTCTGAACAGGCTGCTGCAGTAAGAGTGTCGGTCCCAGGCTGTTCTCTCACACAGTTAAACACTTTCAGCCTGTTTTGGGGTATTGAGGACCGTAATAATGTGAGAAAAGATAACGGAAGAATAAAATAAATGTCCACAAAGCAATGTGAGTAAAACCTCTATGTTTATTGCAGTTCCAGCGTACAAAGTGAGATAAACAAGTTTCCTGCTGAGACATTCTGAACTTCTTTTGCCAAACATTTTAGCAGATTCACCGTTTCCTTTTTTCATTTTTTTTTAAGCACGGCCCCCTCCCCCTCGGTTGTGTCACCTGCTCATTCCATCTGTGAAACGTCTACCTTCCCACGTTAACACACAGTATCTCTGCATGTTAAAACACGAGCCTGAGTGAAGTTATGGCACGAGTCTCCACCTCGCTTTTCGTTCTTGCGTTTCACACCTCTGCCACCTGCGTGATCTACATGACGTCCTGCTGGTGTTGTGTGGACTCGCTGACCACCTGAGGGGAGAGGGAGATGCTTAACCTGGGCGCACAGGTGGACCGGTGAGGCCGCCAGGTTACCCTTATTAGTACACATTGTCAGGCCTACATGATGACGGGGGGGGTTCATTAGAGAATTAAGTGCCACACTTTCGTATTTAAGCTCAACACAATTATAAACTGCCTTAGACATAGCAGTGAATCTCATAAGGCAGTGGGTCGGGACATATTGCCTTCTCGTAAAACTGTGCGGGTCGGTCTAAAGATTTTTAATGATGTTAAATTTGTACAATCATTGACCTGCTAATGTTTCATGCACTCACCATTAATAAGGTCAAAGGTAATTTTAGTTTGTGTTCCCATGTGTGTGTGGACAGGATTGACCCACCTGTCCGTCACGAGTCTCAATGGTCTTGATCAGGACTGTTTTCTTGGAGTGGACCTCGGACCCTTGTGGATGGTGTTCTGGAGTTGTTTCTATAGGTATGGAAGTCCACATAAACCATTAGGTAGGTGCAGAGCACATGTGGTTTAAATATATTCTACATGTATAGCAAAACCTTTGTGTTTTGTATTTAAATTTCCTTATTTTCCTTATTGTTTACAATTACAAGACTGGGTAGCTGTTCATAAAAAGCTGTGGGAGATGATCTCTCGGATCAGGAGAACAGCTGCCTGGAGGTCTCTGAAAGCTCACCTCGGAAATTCAGCGCAGAGTATGTCTGGACAGGAAGTGTGATTCTGGACAAGGTGAATAAGGAAGACAAAATTAGCCTTTATTTGTCATATCCGAAATTCATTCTGAAGGACGTCTTTGCTTTGGAAGGCTCCTTTTTATTCCTTGGTCATGAACATTGATGGGTCATCACAGCAAACAGTTACCTCGCACGGTGGTGTGTAAAACACAGTGAGAAATGCTGCTATGCGTTGGGCGTCCTACCTGCTCTCCTCTCCCTCCAGCAGCTTCCTGTAGGTGGCGATCTCCACATCCAGGGCCATCTTGACATTGAGCAGATCCTGGTAGTCGCGCAGGTGCCTGGCCATCTCGTCCTTCATGTTGGCGATGTCAGCTTCCAGCCGGGCAATGGTGTCCTGGTACCCACTAGCCTCTGTGCCAAAACGGTCTTCCAGCTCCTTCATCTGCCTCATCAGGGACTCATTCTGTGGAGAGAAAGGACAGAGGGGCTAAGGAGTGATGAAGGCCAGAAGGAAAGAGCAGAACAGCAGGTATGTGGTGGTGGTGGTGGTGGGGGGGGGGTACTAACAGTGCCCTT
>JABJVR010000031.1:7137942-7160331 GCA_025773905.1 Chitala chitala
CTAAGCTTTGAACCGTAGAAATTGCTTTTGCTCAGCTTGGCTTTGGCCGCGGGGCGCAGGGGGGGGTGGGGGGGGGGGGGGGGGGGTACTAACAGTGCCCTTCAGGGAGTCGATCTCGCAGGTGTAGGACTGGATCTGGTGTCTAAACTGCATGGTCTCCTGCTTGGCTTGTCTCAGGGCTTCGTTGTTCTTGTTGACAGCCTGGTTCAGATCTGACACCTGGACCATGGAAGAGAGAGACACAGATGAGCTTTGTCTGCTCAGTTCAGAGGAGGTGGACTGGTAATGGTGAGTCTGTGGAGGGCACAGTCTCCTGCCCCCCTAGATCTTGCCCGTGACAGAGGCTCCTGTCTTGTGGGTCAGATGCTGTTAGATGGGTTCTGCACCTTGGACTTGTACCACTCCTCAGCCTCTGCGATGTTCTTGGCAGCAATGCCCTCGTATTGGGTCCGGATGTCCCTCAGCGCAGCTGTGAGGTCTGGTTTGGACATGTCCATCTGGATCTGGACTTGGGTGTCCTGCATTTGGGCCTGCAGCTCGCGGATCTCCTGTAGGGTGACATTGCACACTGATTAACTTACCTGCCTTGTTTTTACCTTTTTTACCTTTTAGGTGCGTAACCCGTGTTCTTCCGTGTGTATCGGTAGCTGCAATAAGGCAGCCGGTGAGACAGGCTGGTGAGCCCATGGATTTCCACTCAAGTCTGCTTTCTGCATTGTTAAACGGATGATATGAGTGAGTGTTTCACCCTGTATGGATGGTTGATTTGATTGGTTGTTGCAGACGGCACTGCAGTCCACCCCAGGCTGCTCATGTAACTGCCAAGCTGCTTCAACAAATATTCCACCATGTTCTTCATGAGACATCAGTATAAATAAAGCTGTCTGTGTGGGGGAGGCTGATGGTAAAGTGGTGGGGGGAGGGTGGCAGGGACCGAGCGGGGGTGCTCTCATAGCTGTTACCCTCCTCGGTCTTAGCAACTAAATATAGCTTGTCATCTGCTCCGTAACATCACCCCTCCTGATCGCTCAACGCCAGCAGGCGGACCCTGACAACAGTCAAATGTCAGTAAGGAACACCAGCCAGGAGGGGCTCGCGTTCAGGACTGGTGACGCGTCCGCGCGCGTGTGTGTGTGTGTGCGTGTGCGTGTGTGCGTGTGTGTGTGTGTGTGTGTGTGTGCGTGCGTGCGTGCGTGCGTGCGTGTGTGTGTGTTCATGAGTTTTGTTTTTTTCCCCATTAATGTAGCAGAGTGAATGTTTTCCTGTGCTTATCTCTCAAATTCCAGATGACCTTTAGCTTCTGTGACGTTACAGACTGGCTGCGTTACACTGAGAACCGGTGAGATGCTCCCACAGAGACGTATGTATGTCTGTCACTGTCTGAGTCATGCAGCAGTGGTGCACCTAATGCGCTGGGAGCAGGCTGACAACTACAGGCCTGTAGCATGCAGCAGTGGTGCACCTAATGCGCTGGGAGCAGGCTGACAACTACAGGCCTGTAGCGTATGTGAAGGGGAGAAACCGGCTGCGTCTAAGTGCTAACCAACCTCCTCGTGGATCTTCTTCAGGAAAGCAATCTCCTCCTGTAGGCTCTCAATGCGCCTCTCCAGATCCAGTCGGGCCAGCGTGGCAGCGTCCACGTCCTGTGATGTTGAGGAAGAGGAGGAGGAACATGAGCATTCTTGGGATTTAAGATTAACCCCCCCCACACCTGGTCTGTGGCAGCTGACAGACTCTAGATCAGCGCAGTGCCAACGTGACTCACAGCTCTGAATGCTGACAGGTTGTTCTCAGCCTCTTCTTTCTGGTGAATTTCTTCTTGAAGCCTGAAGAGCAGAGAGACACAGAGAAACGGTCACATTATGAGTCCATGGAAAAGAACACGATGTGTCAAAATGTTATACTTCCCACAAAACAACCGGCACTGAGAAGAGATCAGGAGAGGACATCCGTATTCACTGCCTCATTCTGTCATCTTTCTTTCCCCAAAAAATATCATTTTGCCAGTGTGTGTGTGTGTGCGCGCTCAGGAACAGCACCTAAATGTCACACATTTATCCTATGTCATGACGTCCAATCACAGAGCTGGGAAGGTGTTTAGACCAGAACTGGAAAGTAACAGTGCGAGGTGCTGACTGATGGCTCTGTAATTCCGAGTGAGTCATGGAGTAGATGAAAAGCTTCCTGAATAGGGCTCACTTCAGCTGTGAAGCAGCTCTGCACGTAGTCAGTCTAAAAACTCTAGCTCTCAAACTGCAGCAGTTAATGACAGTATTCCTGCACTTTCAATGAGTGTGTCCTCTCACTCGCTCACACCGCTCTCACACCGCTCTCTCACTCTCTCATTCCATTCTGTCCATTCATCTTTTACTCTGCCCCTCTTTCACTTTGATTTGCATAAAGCTACAACTGCTGAGGGTGAAGCAACGGGGCGTGTCAGGCACCATCACCCTGAGACAGTGGCTCTCCTCATGAGCACACCTGTGTTCCTGCTACGTGTGTGTGTGTGTGTGTGTGTGTGTTGTTTTAAGGTGAAGACCAAAACGCACTTTTTGTCTGGCCTCGGTCTTCAATGACAACACCTGTCACATGACAGCTGTCAATGAACAAGTGTCCTGACACACTGTGGGGCAAGCGCTTGGCTGTCATGAGACACAGCAACAGCTGTGTGTGTGTGCGTGTATGTGCACACTCACACACGCCTGCCACTCTCCCTCTGTCCATATCCTCATGCACCTCTCCTAAGCAGCTGACAAATAAAGCCTAGAATGGCAGGACGTCCTCCCTGAGTGAGTAACAGGGCCTGTGGATGCCCTTGTGCTTTTCATGAATGAACAATATATTGATGTTAGTGGATGGAGGACAAGTCCAGGCTCCTAAAGCAGCCGACACACACTCGTGTACGTTGGTCTATTTCCGGAGCTGACAATTTGCTGCTGGGAGGTGACATTATGAGGCACGGGGATAAGAATAGCTCACTAATCTAATGGACAGTTTTACACTGCTAAAGCTCCAGATTCCTGGCAGCTAGGGATTAAATCTGAACGCTTTAGCCAGGAGCGACGAGGTCTCAGAACATGACGTTCTCTTCCTGATTGCTTCGCCCGTTCATGGTGCGCTCATCACAAGCGCAGTCTATGCAGCTCTGCTGCAGCCGTTCACGTCGCCTGGCTCCGCTGTGGGATTCGGCGCGGCTTTGAGCTGAGGACCATCAGGAACCTCGCCTGTGAGACCTGTGACCACTCAGAGTAGCTGAACAAGGGAGGGCAGCAGTTTTAAGAAAGAACATGTGGAGCAGTGAGAGGCCTGTGGGCAGTGCGGGGTAAAGGTGTGTGATGGAGAACAGGTGCCCCTTTTAGCGATGATGTCACAGTCATCGCCACGGTAATACACAATCTATCTGGTGACGGTATTGTGGTTTCACTTACTCTCAAACTGGGACACTACGCATTTAATTTTTTGATCACGGCTGATTCTGATCCGAAATGTTGAAAATGATGAAACGTTGCGGTTTATCAGTGATCTTAAAACAACAGCAAACATGTTTATGCTCAGTCTAGATAAGCCGTCTTCCACAAGCCCGTGTGTGTGTTTGCTGAGGTATGACCACTGCAGGAACGCCTCACTGAAGAGACGAAGCCCTGACGGCATGCAGTGACTCGTTGTGTTAAGTGACTCGTTGTGTTAAGTGTTGTGCTGAGTTTTTTGGAACACCTGTAACGTCTTACCTCAGCTTCAGTTTCTGCAGATCATCAGCCAGGTTATCCCTTTCCACTTCGACGCGGGACCTCTGATTGGTGAGCGCCTCGATCTGCCGGCGGAGCTCCCGCATCTCGTCCTCGTACATCTCGGCGACGCGCGTGGGTTCGCGGCCGCGCAGCCGCTCGATTTCCACCACCAGCGCCTGGTTCTGCTGCTCCAGGAAGCGCACCTTCTCGATGTAGTTGGCAAAGCGGTCGTTCAGGTGCTGCAGCTCGGCCTTCTCGTTGGTGCGTGTGGCAAGGAAGTCCTGGTTCATGGCGTCGGCCAGGCTGAAGTCCAGCGTCTCACCCAGGGTGCCGTAGGAGCGCACGGCTGAGCTTCCGAAACCGGATGACCCACGTGAGCTCGAGTAGGTGGGCAGCGTGGCACTCTTGCTCACCTCGTAGACACGGGATGTGAACTGGGACGAACCTGAGGAGCCGCGGCCGGATAAGGTGGAGCGGGACGTGGCGGGCATGGTGCCGAACCCAGAGCCAAAGGTGCGGCGGTAGGAGGACGAGGCCTGGGAGGAGGTGCTGTATGACTTGCTCATGGCGGAGCTGTCTGCAGGAGGTCGGCTCGCAAAGAGAGAGAAAACAGAGTATTGGGTAGCTGTCCCAGGATCCTGATATTTGTATCTGGCCCCCGCCCACGACTTCACCCCAACCCACTCACTCATGCACACCCCCAACTTCCTCTCTCCTTCCTTATCTGTGTTTCACTCTCACCCTGCCCCCTGTCTCTTCAGTGGCCAGCTGTCACGTCCTGTGCTTGTGCAGGGCCCATTCTGGTAATCTGGGGGTGGGGGGCATGCCACCCTCATGCCACCCTATTTGTCTGACAAGAACCGCAGCATATGAAACGGGTCTGTTTCAGGACCTGCTGGTCATAAAAAACCGTGGCAGGGAAGGTCAGGAATTCATGTTTAAACTGTTGCCCCTGTGCCATTATGTTGCTTTCCAGGACGCCAACTGAGGGAGCGGGCACACCCTTTACGTAAGGGCAGTGAGATGGAGAGTGAGTGCACTTACTGTCACCTGCTAAACATAGTTCACTATAAGGGGTTTTGTCACCAGAGGCTTGTGACCAAAAGACAGCTGTAAGCTATTCTGTGTACATAGAAATTTCCCAGGTTACCCCTGTGAACCATGGAGTTGGGGGGGACAGGGAACGTTGATATATCTGGAAAAACATCCAGGGTGTTCCTGAAGGTACAATTCAGCGTGGAGCTGTGTTACATGACAGGTGAGTGAATTGAAAAGAATGAGACTGTACCACAACCAAACATAGGTGTGACACAGAACAGGACAGTCAAAATCACCATCACCACCCCCCCAAATGCTTGATTAGTGGTTTGGCTCTGAGTGACTGATGAAACAGGGGCGTAATCAGACCAATAGCACTCAGCACAGAACCATGCTTTGGTCCTACGTTGCTTTGTGTAACATGTCCAAAGAGCAGAAATTATCGGCACGTCAGCAAATACACACAAATTGTCCACTTGAGCATTATATAAGAACGCCCTCACGCGACACCAGTCCCACCCCAGTACGGCTGTCACTCATTCGGCACTGGACCATTGTTCTGTTCCATGTTCTCACACACAGTGTCGGGACACAAGTGAGAGTTTCATACGTCTCCCACATGTGGGCAATGCGGTCGCACATGGAGACACGCCCCTCCCATCTGCGTTTGTGAAGTGCAGGACAGAACCCTCTGGTGCATGCTGGGAAGAGCAGCACATGAGGTTTCGTCATTATGGCGCCATTGAACAAAACACTCACTCACTCTGAACTCTGATCTTACAAGCATCAGTGTTTTAAAGCACAGAATGATGCTCAGACATTTTGAGGCCAGCGACGTGTGCTCTGATTACCAAAAGATGACATGACAGTTACCCTTTTTTCAAAGTGAACACGGTTGGGCAAACGTTCTGCCTTTTTGATGACACACTGATTACACTGATGTGTTTGTCTAAAACGGTGGAAACTGACCACTCACTGTGCTGAAAATGAGACGTCCCCACACAGCTGCATAATTTGAAGGTTCCAGATGGACTTAGTTTCCATGAAGGGTGCAGCTGTTGTACCCTAGATGGAGGTCTGAATTATTGAAGTCTTAAACAATATACATGGTCACAAATCGGTCTGTCACATAACTGTCAGCTAAACACCTAAATGTATAGGAAGCCACAGTGAGGCCTTTCCACTGTAAAAATATGTAAGGAATTCCTTCCGTAGAGCAGGCTGGAATTATTCTCATAAAGGTCAAACAAAAGTGTCACATGATATTTTACAATCTCTCATAACCTTTCCAAGGTACAATGAAATGCAATTAGTATGAGGGGTGATTCACTTTGCCTCTCACTTCCTAATTTCACCCTAGAACAATAACCGTGGTAAGTTAAGTATGAAATGCTGGTTCATAACCATATAGCACAACTGCAGCTGTTTCACAAGAGCACAGGAAGGTTTCCAGAGATCTCCATTCTGCTTTTTAGCTCTCAGTCAGTCATAGTGATGTCTCTGCATGAGACAGCGTTAATGGCCTCGCATGCCACTCAGACCAGGTGAAACCGTACAGTCCACTCACAGTTGCCCGTGTGTGTGAGGAGTTGGCATGTCAATCCCCTGTAACGACTGGCTTCAACGTTATTTATAGACTCTCATACTTCTGGTCTGGGTTTGTCAGTTGCGTGTCGCCGTTAGTCCCCTCCCGCACCAGTACAGACTATCCCACTGCTCCTTCTCCATGCATTCACCAATTGTTTTTATGCTTTCTTTGATGCTTGAATGTTGCGTGTCATCACTGGAGATCAAAGCAATTCACTGAAGCTGCATCAAACCAAAGCCGGGGGAAGGGGGGGGGCACAGAGGAGTCCCTTCCTCTGTAAAAGGACGGCGAGAAACAGAACTTTCTTCACCAAAGTGGGGAACTTTGGCGCCAGTTCTGAAAATTTGGTTTTGAGGGTTCTTCCCAAAAGTCCTCTTTTGTGCTGATGTAATAGTTTTTTGTGTCAGGGCTGAAAAACATTGAAAGACGTTCAAAAGACATAACAAAAGCACTGGTGAAGTGTATGCACATATTTTTGCAAGCTCATTTCCACCTGTTAGCACCCTCTCGGAAGACTGGCATTAACAGTCCACTCACCGGGTGGTGGGTGACTCTCTCTTGAATGGTTTGTGTGAGTTCTGTAATCCACTGTATAAGATAAACAGAGATATGTGCAGGTGCACAGCCAGCTTTTCTTAGTGGAACACCACTGATGTCGGTTCATAATGAATCATTGAATCTGCCAATCGATTTTGTCAATCCCGAGACTCACGTGAAGCATCTAGGTAGCCCCATTCAGGCCCCTCTGATGCCCTGCAGTAAATCCACCCATCACCATAAAGGCCGACACACTGCCACCTGCAGGCCTGGAGGTCGGAACACTGAAGTTCGACCGCTACCTAAATACCTGAGCTGCAGCCAACACAGTTAATGATGACATGGACTTGGAACCTGAATGATGTATGTCTGATGTATGGGAGCAGGTTTTACGGGAAACTGGATAAGAATGTATTTCAAGTAATGAGAAATTAACATCTTGCTCTTGTTTACATTGTTTCTCAGCCACGGAATGAGTGTACTCTGTATACGACGTCTTGCTGAACATGAGTCATGAGTGTGTGCAGTGATTCACAAATTATTTTAGAAGGACCTCTATTAATATAAGCGTCTCACAAGTAGAAAATTAATTTCACCATCCCCGTGCTCTGAAGCAATCTGCCGCTTCCGGTTAATAGACTGTAGCCTGATATAGGGCCGTCAGAGTGTGAGCTAAAGCTAAAATCATCCGTGTCTGCTTTCCAGTTTAACATGTTACCGCCGTTGCCTGGAAGCACCAAACAGACGGGAAACTGACCTGTGCCCCACTTTGACCTGCCCAAAATAGCTCCCAAGCATCCCTGTTTAGAGTCGTTGGGTCAAAGAGCTCTGCCACTTCTCAGTGGTGTGTCATGTCCATGTCACAGTTTGTCACATCTTCTCCTTTGCATATGTCAGTAATGATCAAACCAGTACAACTGTTAATAAGTCGTATTGTTTTACATGCATGATGGAGACAGAGAGGTATGAAGGTGTTGTTTTAGTACAATACTCTTTGAATACTGGTTGAGAATAAAGTTATATTTAAAGTGTAACATAAATACAGCTTCAGAATCCTGGTTTAAAATGAATTGCTAATCTTGGGATCCAGTGAGTGCTGGTTTGTTTTGGGTAGGGTGGGGTGAGAGGAGTGTTGCAGCCTGTGGAATGTGTGTGTGGGGGTCTTTACTGGGACACGGCATGCAGTGCCTGCTCAGGCTGATACCCGATAAGATTGTGGGTCTGTCCGCCTCAGCTGTGCGCCAGCCTGTGGGGCTGGGAGAATGAGTAAAGTGGCACTGTCTCCAGGGTTAAATGCCACAAAATGCTGTGTGGGACAGGTTGTGATGAAGATAGTCGTGTGACTAACGTGGGATGTTTGGAGGTGAGTGGGGGGGGGGGTCCGCTTTCTAAACTTAATACTGTTTCCAGGCGACAGATGCAAACACACAGACAGGCAGATTCCTGTCAGAGTGAGCACACTGGACTCTGATTTGGAGAGTGGGCACAGGGGTGGACCCTAAGACATGGGCTAGGGTGCCAGTGGGAAAGGTGTTGAGCAATGCTGTGTGTAGGCATGCTGGAATTCCTCAGAAGACTGACCATCTGATCAGCATGGAAATAGACCGTCCATTACACTGTAATGAACCCAAGGTTGTGCCCCTGATTTTTCTGAGAGAGGGATGTCTGTGCTGTCCAAAAATGACTTACATATTTCAGAAAACTGTGTTACACACTGAAACATCCTATTGCCACACCATTAAACACTGAGGCAGGACTGAGAAGTGGACCAGTAAAAATACACAGGCAAGTTATTAATGCTTCAGATGCAAGCATAAGAGAAATGTTAATGTGCCCACATACCATTAAACTTCATGTTTTTAGAAACTGATTTGAGTACCTGTAAACAGGACATGCAGCAAACTTGCCACACTTCATACCCTGGTGTTCACTACCCTGTAGTAGTAGTAGCTTGCTGTAGTGAACACTTCAGCAAGCACTGGAGTGGGAAAAGGAGGGGGCAAGCGTAGCACCCAAGGCCCAGAGTCCTCCTGCCATTAGGGACAAGTGTGTGTCCTAATGCCTTTAGAGAGGATTGTGTGTACTCCTGCTTTTAGAAAGGAGTCTGTGTCCTCCTGCCTTTTGAGAGGGGTGGCGTCCTCCTGCTTTTAGAGAGGAGTATGTGTCCTCCTGCCTTTTGAAAGAAGTGGTGTCCTCCTGGTTTTAGAGAGGAGTATGTGTCCTCCTGTCTTTAGTGAGGAGTGGCATCCTCCTGCTTTTAGAGAGGAATGTGTGTCCTCCTCCTTTACATGCTTTAATTGGGACAGATTTTAATTAGTGTCTGTTTGACACCTGAAACACCCAGGGAACAGGCCTTCCATGCAAATAATTGCTTCCACATGGAAATCAGATGCAGCAATTGCACATCATCTTGGGGGGGGGGGGGTCAGCGCTATAGAAACGGTTTACACCTCTTGCACTTTCCTCCTCCTCCACACCTCATTCCACCACTCTTTCCAAACTTAGGGATTGTAATTAGTATAATTAATATAATTATGATATTACCAATCAATTACAATTAGCAAGAATAAATTAACATTTTACTTATTTACTTGCAGGGCGTGATGTATGGACGATGTGACGGACGGCCTAACTGGCTGACGAACTCAGCAGCACTATGTGGATGTTCTGTGGCAGCAGACGAGAATTGTACGAAATACTCTGCAGGAACCTAATATCGACACTTGGTGACACTGTAGTTCAATATATCTCCTCCTCGGTTTAGATTGCATAAGGCGGCGTCTCATTAGCTTATCAAGGTCCTTCGCGTTTGAAGTTCAGAAACAAACAAAAGGTAACAAAGTCAGGCTGGTGATTTCTCACCGACTTCAAAACTGGAAGTGTGGTGTTCATACATGTATATGGTAGAGACAGACACGGACCACCCACAACTATAAATTAGCGTCTGTTTGGTAGCGGTACAACAACCTATAACGATAATTAATTAATCACGGTTTACGTATTTATGTATAATACTTTTAGTTTACATCGCATAAGCAAGTATAATGTATAACAGAAACAACCATTTTGGGGTGCAGGTTATTTCTCAAAGGGTACCCCCGTACTCGGAATGGCACAGCATCCCGGAGACCTGTTGAAACTGCATCTGTACATCATGAAGAAGTCAGCCTTAATGAACGCTGTCAAAATCGACGCTTCTTATCATTTTATTTTTTTATTTATTATTGTTATTATTTATTAATTTATTTAAACTCGCTTCACCTAAAACCACTGTCGTGTCGGTTAAGCGGTAATGATGTCAGCACCGGACTCCCGCTGCGCAGTCATCACGGGGACAGCTAACCGACTTTACTTTTGTCATACCTGAATGTAATGACACACCTTTTCTCTTCACAGTTGCTTGTGCTTAAGATAATGTGACTGTTTTAGTTTTCTAACACTCTCGGTATCGGCCCTGCACGTCCGGCTCCAGACCATCTCTTTCACGCACGGTCCTGCCGCTGTGACGTAAAAGTGGGTCTCCGCCGCTCTTAATGGACCGAGAGGACAGCGGAGAACAGCGCCGCGCTGCCGCTCCTGATCCGTATCTGCGTCAACAGCATCCCGGTTTTGCGCGCGCCTCAGTGTTTTCCACCCCTTCGCGCGCGCGCGCACACACACACACACACACACACACACACACACATCGATAGCGCAGTTCTGCCGAGGCTCCCCAGGTCCATGCCAATGCACAGCAGCACGTTCCTCCGGAAATAAAAAATGCAATGGAGCCGTGAACAGGCGTAGAAGCGAAGGCGTCCTCCGAGACCCTGCATGCCGGGTTATAAGATGAGGCGCCCGTGGCTATGGAGCATCCTGTGTTTGATGACCATCTGCTACCAGCTTGGGCTGTCAAACAGATACGGTAAGGAGCAGGCAGCTGCCGTCGGTGGCACGGCGCAAGACTGCGCTGCACATTTTCAGTAATGAGATGACAAGAATGAGAGTTGCAGCGAATAATAGGAAATATGTCGGTTTGCGTACGCAGCTTAGTTCTGAGTAAGTGGCGTCTCTTGTTTAAGGTTAGGCTTGTCAGCACAGCCCGTCGACATAGAAACAGACAAGTTAAAATCATTTTAATTAAAATGGTAAAAACAACAGCGTGGCCGATCATTTGGGTTAGATACTCATTGACTTGTTTTGTGCACTTGGACGAAAAGTTAATTGCCAAATACGTTTTGCGTTTTACAGGCATGCTTATAAAATATCATAAATCACAAAACTTTAAAAAATAATAGATAAATAAATAAATAAATAAAAAGTTTATTTAATGTAGGTAAATATGACTTAGCATGAAAATAAAGGCGCTCCTAGTAGTATTTTCTTTAGTGTTTAAAATCAGATGTAATTGATTGTCGTTACTCAGAAAGCACTGAAAAGATTTTTGACTATATTTAATTACTGGAGCAAAATACTGTGATTTTCTCTGTTTCTAAAGCACCCAGACATCTGCAAATGGTACCTTTTCAGTGCACGTAAAAGGGACAGTGCGCCAAAAACAACATTCCGCTGAAAGAAACAAGCCGAAATCTGTATTGCTCTGGTATGGCAGTTCAATGCTTTAATGTTTAAGATTATTCAAGGCGCCAGTAAGGTTTCTCGTTTGCAACATTATATATTATTCACTTATCACTATTGCTGAGTAGCCTAAGTGATAAAGCTTTTTAGTGTCAAATATAAGACACAAAACACATTCTTTTAAAGTACGTTATTGTGTGTGTGTGTGTGTGTGTGTGCGTCTGTGCGTGCGTGTGTGTACCTTTATGATGTGTGCACGCGCGTTTGCCTGTGCGTGTTTTCAAGGTTGCGAGTCGCAAGTAAATGTTTAATTTCTGAGATGAAAGAAGTTGCCATGGCTACGAGGTACAATAATGAGCGCGCAAGCATGACGTGCGCTCGGGATTTCACTCAAGCTGTCAATGTAAAACCGAACACTGTCTGCACGCTCACATCTTAGATTAATATGAGCTATTATGGTAATTTAAAATACAAGCCCTATGACATGGATCAATACCTCTTGGCCTCGCACAACGAAATCATAATGACGTCTGCCTCTTTCTGCAATGATATTTAGCCATTCTTACTGTAAATGAGAAAATCATTTCCTTGTGTAATATAAAGTGCAATACTTAGTTGTATTTGACATTACAAAGAAGGCAACACACTTAGTACGTACACCGCTCATATTAAATTAGTTCGCAAGACGCGAGTCTTTTTACTCGTTAGCTTCAATTCCAGACATCGCTTTAATATCAAGGCCTTTCACTAACTGCTCAGGCAGAACTGAAGGAATTTCTTCCATCAATGACGACAAGTATGTGCGAAAATAATTTGTGGCTATTTAATAAGCTGATGTCTTAATCAAATAAGATCTATAATAAACGGTGTTAATAACTAAATTAAGAAACATACATGTTAATGTTTTTATCGTAAGCACTTGTCTTTATAGAATTGATGTATTAAATCGATGTGTTATTTATTGCATTGTGCTCACGTTGGAGCTGACGCCTACAGCCTTGGTCATACGTTCTCATATAGTCTCCGACCTTTAACAGAGAAAACCGCAAGGGGCCTGTAGTAACTAAACGTTTCAGCACCAAGGAAAGCGACCGCCACTGCCTTGCAGCGTCGAGAGGGGAAAGAAGTTGAATGTTTTTTCTTCATCTTTGCCCTCAACGGGGTTTACCAAACACAGAGTAGCACTTCTAAGTTGCTCTTAGCTCACCTGGTTCTTGAAATTAATATATTTGAATATTTGACCTGGGCGTGCTAGTAGAGTACTAGGACATTCCTGAGAAGCACTTTTCGGTTCCTCTGTCCAACAAGAGGCACCTGCCTAAATATTGGAGCGCCTCCTACAGGCCTACAGTGGCAAGAGGGATGATGTCTCATCAATTCGTCCTTGATTTTGGTTGACTGATTTCTTTTATGGTCAAGTACACTCAAGTTAAAAATTTTCTGATCTTAAATCCCTGTATGGGGCCAACACTCTGGCCTAGATTGGTAATGTATGATCCCCTTCTGGAAGACTGCCTGTTTCAGATTGAAATCAATAATCACTTACTAAATATCTGCAAATTTAATGGGCACTTACAAGACAAATGGTTTTCATGTGCATGTAGGTACAAGATATATTGCATAAATATAGGACTCTGGAAGTGTTGTTCTTTAAAACACATTCTTTTAAAAACGGGCATAGTAACATTCCCATTTCTTAACATCAAACAGCTGTTAGCGTAGGGAAACACAGCAGTAACATCTGGCTAGAATTTGGGTTGATTGTACGTGTGTGTGCTTCTGAACACGCTTTAGTAAGGTCTCCTGTAATGAAATAAAAATACTTTGATAATATTCTAGTAGTATTACTTAACAACAGGCATTTTACACATCGGGGTTTCTAATACTGTAAAGTCATCATGCTTTGCAATAAGTCAACATAGACTCTTTTATTACACCTGCAAGATTATCAGAAATATTAACAGAGAACCAACTAAAATTTTCAGTCCAAGACATATATCAGAGGCACAAAAGAGTACTACCAGGTTTGGTCCGAAGACTTTGCATTTATGTATGTGCAACTTTTTAAAGAAATGTTAACACAATAAATGAAAACAATAAAAAGAGTTAGCATCCTAAGGTATTTGTGATAGATAGAATTTGACAGCAATATGAAACAGGCTCAGGCTCGGTTTTGGGTTATAGTTTTAGGTAGCTTTATGTTGTCAAATTTATTCACAGGCAGCGATGTTGCCTTGTAGCATTACAGTAATGGCCTGTCAGCACCTGTTTGTATCACGGCCACTCTGGTGGCACTGGTACTCTGATACACACAGAAAATTAACGATTATTATGCCAATTACTGCCATCTCATGACAGGCTGGAACAGGGGTGTAGGGATGGGCCTTGTGCATGTTTACTCTTTAAGGATCCCAACACCCCCTCTAAGGCTGTTGGAGGTTGATCCCCTCCCTGCGCTTCGATCCTGGGTAACCAGTTTCACTATTCCTCCCAGTCTGACGTTGCTGGGTTGTAAAACTCACAGTGTATACCTCTGACTACCAGATTATTTGCCTAACAGAGGGCCACACTGTAGCACACCAACAGGTTCAAGACAAAAGTCTCCCCCCCTCACTGCTTATCAGGCCCAAAGCCTTATGTAGCTTTTTTATAGCTTTTGCTCCGACCACCCCCTGTGAGGAACACTCACTGAGTCACCGCTGACGCGCTCACCCACGTCACTCATCCGCCACATGCCACATCTGGGGGTCCACGGAGATGTGGAGGTGTGCGGAGGAATATGCGATGATAATCACTTTTCCAGCACCATAGCAACCGGAAGAGGCGTGGTCATGAGCAGCAGAAAATAAACACCAAATGCATAACATAAACATGTGATTATTGTGTCTAAAAAAGTGCACCATTAGTCATGTTTATGCAGACGTGCATTTCTGTTGCATCCTTCTCTTTTCTTCTGTCTTTTCATCACTGCCTGCAGCAGGTGTAAAGTTTACTGTACCGAGCTTCAGTGCAGCCTGCTGCTCTGCTGAACACCTCACACTCTGAGGGCATGTTCAACTTGACAAGGCTCCACCAGCTGGCCAAAGCACTGATCAGTAAGGTCTGCTCAGAGCCCCGATGGACCAGTGAGTTTACAAGGGTAGTGCAACCTTAGGTCTTAATTGAGCAGATAGTTCGTAACCTTGCCTGCCCTTCCAGGTGGTAATCAGGTGCTAATTGAAGTGTGCCCATTTTAACCAGCTGGGCCCCAGTGCTACAGGCCCGTGTTCACACCTGCCCTTCCTGAACATTAGGTGCTCACACTGCACCTGTATTAGGACATGCCCTCCCTACGTCTTATATCATGTTACAATCTTCAAAACGGCAGCTGGTGGAGTCACCTGCTGATCTCAGCTCAGCAGCTTTCAACAGGTTTAGTAAGAGTGTGGAGCATGAGACTGTAAACAGCACGTTTTTCCTTCTCTCGTGTTGTCGTAGCACTTTACAGCTGGGTGTTCATCTAAGCAAGTGGCTCACACACACATAACGTACGGATTTAATTGTAGTCGGCTATAACTGCAGAAACAGGTCTGTCCTGACACCACAGATCGCTACATGCCCTTTTGCCTTCCTAACCTAACATTCAGACGCACCATTCAACCCTACCTGTCTACTTGTGAAGGAAAACACATTACATCGTTTGACTCTCCTGTAACACACACCTGTAACTTTTTTCTGTTTTATTGCCCACCTGGGAGACCTTTCCACAGACAGGTAGTGTGTCATTTTTGCTTCCTATTCTTCTTGTTACAATAAAACAGTAACCTGTGAATTAGGGGACACAACCTGAGATGAGCAGCGGTTCTAAGCTGTTTTTTTAGCTCAAAGAAATCAATTAATATCCAACGTTTGTGATATAGTTACTCTACACAAAAGTGCTTAGAATTTCTAAGTAATAATGGCTATTTGGTATTAATGCAAATACTAAATCAATTCTTTACTTACAGTATGTGTTCTGTATACATGAATGTGTTTTTTCACTGTTCCATTAAGTGTTTTTAATATATTTTTCTGGGATTAAACATTTTAGTATAAGCATAAATGTATTTTGCCATATAAAGCCCCCATCCTGCACTGAAGAATCATTATTAATTTTTTTGTACAAATTTTCAATAAATCATAACATTTTTCTAACTACATTTTTCCAGTAAATTTTCCATTTGAGTGAATGAAAATTTCTTAAATGAAAATCTTGCTAGAAGGTAACATTCTAGAAAGGTCTGCAGAGTTTGGAATTGGCTTGTAATTCCAGAAATAAACACGTATCTGAATATACAATAAAAATGTGGAATTAGCTCTCGTTCTGTCAGGTGGAGACATTAGAAAGGGTCTTTTACAGTCTGCTGTTTGAAATGCCAGCCTGCACAGCACAGAAGAAGGTCTGGAGACAGCTTCTCATTATTATTTGTGAATCAGGTCTTTATTTTAGGTGGTGTCACCTGTTGTCTAGCCATTGCATCACCTCCATGTGAACCACAGCCTTTGACATGGGACATCAAGCAGGGCACATTTAAAATGCCTTTATAGAGGACAAACCTCCAGTTAACTGCTCACTCGAGAGAGACGCTGACAGCACGACACGTGTGCTTATCATCCATGAATCTCATAATGCCTCTAGATCTTATTTATATCTCCTCTTTGCACAATCAGATTTGTACACATTTTGTTATTGAATGAAAAAGTATATTACTCCAAGTGGCTTATGTTTTACAGTTGTATTAGCATAGTGAGTCTCAGGAGTCAGAGATCAGGAGTTCCTGGGGCAGGCAGAGCCTTCACATGCTGGTGTGCCCCTTTCTAAATGACTCACCCAATCACACAGTGAGGCACATTGAGGAAACCCATGACTGACTGTGTCCATCACTCCTGGTCGTGTGTGTGTTTGTGTGTGTACATGTGTGTGTGTGTCCGCACGTGTGTTGTAGACAGTCTATCATGTCTTTGACCTTTCATTAATCCTTTCATGACTGAATGATATCAGATATTCCCTAAATCGTCATCATCTCTCTGTGAGCTCACATGGATGAAGAAGGGACAGTTCCCTTCTCCATGAAAGAGTCTTTATTTTATTCTTGACTACAGAGCATTGCTGAGTACCCATCGCAGGAGTTTTGTATGCGTATAAACAGACTTTCGCCGTTGTCTCTGCCTTTCACTTTTCTGCTTTTGGTTTTTAATCAAGTCAAACTGTTATCTGTGTTTGCCTGCCCGGCCTGGGCTGGGATTTTCTCACTCTGCCAAAATGAGGGAGGCAATGTGGTTCTGTCTTGCCACCAGCTCTGTTTGATCAGCTGTGTGAGAATTAGAAAACACAACCCCCCACTTCCACCCCCTCTCCACTCACAAAATGGTAGTACATAAACATTCTGGTGCAGCAAAGGTCCGAACGTGTCCCAGATAATGTGGGCCCAGTAAACTGCGAGCAGTCTCTCTGTAGGCAGCATGTTTAAGGCCAGGCAAAACGAAGGATTATTCACCTATTCCCTTTCCCAGTGCTTCTGTATCCTTTTTATTTTCTTTATACAGGCTGCAGATTCCCTTCCAAGAGTAATGTGCATGTACAAACAATTCCATAATGTTGTCATATAGAAAAAAATAAAATGACAGTGATCAGTCGCTGGTTCCCACATCACTCTGTAGCTTTAGGTTGCTAGTTGGCAGCTGGGCACCCCTCACTTTTGTCCAGCAGGGGGAAGAGGTTTAGCTCCTCTCTCTGACTTTATCTCCACTCCACTCCAAGCTGTTAGTGAGGGTTCCTGTAACATCTGCCCCATGTTTATTCCTGTGCTGTTTTATTATCTGCACAGCAGGGGGCATCAGTGAGTAGAGGGTAAAGGAGGGATCTAAACAATCTGTAGTTCTTTAAAGGACAGAGTGTAACTGTGTGTGCGCATTTGTAGGATGGAGTAGACATTGCTTTCTTACATTCACACAAATGCACATACGGATCTGTGATCTGTCTATGCCAGTTCCCAGAATGTGCTGGACCGTGTTTACAGACGCTTAGTTTGTCAGATGGAGCTGACGTTCTCCTTCTCTGTGTCACCCTCTCTCCCTCTCTTCTTCCTCTGCTTCTTCTTCTCGTGCCCCTCCAGGCTGTCTGTTTGAGAAGAGGCTGTGTCCCCGGGGTCAGCAGTGTCTGGATGGTGAGTGCACTGACTTTCCTCAGGCCTCTGTGTGTGGTAGAGAGACCCTCATCTTCTGTAAAGCCGTGGTCCTCAGCCGTTACAGGAGCATCTCCTTCCAGGCCATCGTCCCCAGTTCTGTCTTGTCACCGTGCTCATCACAGTGTTCTGACTGCATCGCCCTGACTGTGCGATCAATCACACCGTTACTGTCTCAGCGATGCCACCTGTCAAATTATCATCAGTCACGTTTCATTCACAGCATAATCAGTCAAAGATCCACTCATGTTAACATTTTCACATTAATATCAGCAAGTTCTCATTATAGTCCCCAAAGGCATACATCTTGTATATTACCAAGCTTTCAGGAAAGATTTGGGAGAAAAATTCATAGGCTCTGATCTTGCCAAAGTGCTTCAGTACTAAGAGCAGAAGCAGCTCACAGACTCCAGCAGGATGTTCACAGCCTTCTACCTTTGATTTGCCTCCATCTTACCTCTAAGATGATGATGTCAGAATAGTGAATGAAAGACGTGACCGTGATGACCCAAAGTGGTCACGTCAGAGGATTCCAAACTTACAGTCATCGCTCCTGTAGAGACATCTAACCATGTTAACAAGCATACAGATGAAAGCATTCTTACTTCATGTATGTAGCTTCCTGATGATCATGTCTGCCTTTGTACTCATTTGTCGAGCATCTCTTAGGCCTGCTGATACGTATGCATCTGTGTGCAGTTGTGTTGGTGCTGTTTAAACCTTGTGATTCTGAGTGGGGGACCTGGGTGGACCAGGAGAGGTTGTGCCATGTTGGCTGAACTGTGCGTGTTAAGGACTGAGTAATTCTCCCATAATTCTCTGGAACAATGCAGCAAAGTTTGAGCTCAGCTCATGTGAGAACATGGACTCGTTCATATTTAATGCAAAAGAATCTGTTCAGTCAGCTAATATTTTAGCTTGGAGAATCTGACAGTGGATTTTAAAATTGTTAGGAGAACATGGTGCGCTCCCAAATTAATACTGGACACACACAATGTGTGTGTGTGTGTGTGTGTGTGTGTGTGTGTGTGTGTGCATAAATTCTACTCGAGAGAAGCATAAATACAGAATGCTGGCCTTTTCTGTCACCTGCCACTCCACTGACGTCCAATCACAGCTCTTCCCCTGCTGTCTCCCTGGCAACCCTTACATCATTAGGCAGACAGCGGCAGTATACACTCTCCTTCAGTCGCACCACTCAGAGAGATGAGTCACTGCCATCCAGCCTGTTCTTTCTCTCTCTCTCTCTCTTCCTCTCTCATACACACATGCACACCACACCTCTGCATACAGAGCTGACTAAAAAGTGCACACAAGGTGTCTTATACTCATGAAGAGACACACTGCCATCTTACGCCCCTTGTCACATGGATGTTAGTCCTGTGGTTGGCTGTCTTCTAGCAGTAAAATCCGCAATCTCTTGCCTCTCTTATTTAGCATATATTCTACATTTACTATAAATAGCAGTGAGTCATCTCTTTGGTTATAGCTTCTTGGGCTGTTAGATGTGGCCCGGGGGTGAGTTCAACTTGGATCCATTTTGAGAACACAAAACAACACCAAAATCGGTTCCTCTGAGAGAGATTGTTTGTATCAGCTCACTGCAACCATTAAAGGATCAAAACCAGTTTGTGAGTTTGTATAGTTGTGCCATCATACAATATGATATTTATGTGTATATATTTAAGTGACTGTGTGTGCACGCATGTGTGTGTGTTTGTGCATGCTGTGTTCCAGACGCACTCTTTGGGCAGTGCCAGGAGTTTGGAAAACAGGGAGTCCAGTACCAGCTGTCGGTGCCAGTTCTTCAGAAGCTGCAGGAGGTTCTGAAGCAGCTGATGAGGCAGGGTGAGCTGTGTTACACACTGAATTCAAACAGAGTTACACACTGTCTTTATACTGACAGTCAGTAGGGACCCATTAGTAGGGCCTTGTCAGAGCCTGTGAGTAAACTGAGCTGACAGTCAAATGAGTACTGAACCTCACAGCGTCATCAAATGAGTACTGAACCTGGTAGCATGGTCAAATGAGGTCTGAACCCAACAGTATGATCAAATGAGTACTGAACTTAACAGTATGGTTAAATAAATACTGAACCTAACAACGTGGTCAAATGAGAACCGAACCTAACAGTATGGTCAAATGAGAACCGAACCTAACAGTATGGTTAAATGAGAACTGAACCTCACCACTTCAGAGGTTGAAGACAGCTGCAGGCGAAGATTGAGAATGTACAAGTTTGTGTGTGTGTGTGTGTGTGAGTGTGTGTGTGTGTGAGTGTGTGTGTGTGTGCACGTGTGTGAGTGTGCGTGTGTGTGAGTATGTGTGTGCACGTGTGTGTGTGTGCACGTGTGTGAGTGTGCGTGTGTGTGAGTATGTGTGTGCACGCGTGTGTGTGTGCACGTGTATGAGTGTGCGTGTGTGTGAGTATGTGTGTGCACGCACACCTTTATGAAGGACAATCTCTACACAGGCCTCTCCTGGCAGGACGACATCGTTCAGTACGTTATCTCCAAGGAGCTGAGCCGAGTTCCTCAGATACGTCCTCCAGACGGACCCTGGGAGGCCCCACCTTCTCAGTGAGGACTCTTCCACTTCCTCTGGTTCCAGCGCTCTGTCTGTGCAGCTCCCACAGTCTCACCATATTGTAATGTGCTACAACATACAGTGTCCATGTTAGCAGCCTGGTGGCTTAATGTGTAGATCATCAGGCTGGGATGTGGAAGTCTCTCTTTTGAATCCCAGCCCAGCTGCCAGGTGTGTCCTTGAGCAAGGCAATCTGTGCTAGCTCTCCGGGCACCATATGAGGCTGTCCACTGATCCCCCAAGGGGGACGGGTTAAATGCAGAACAGTAATTTCCCTATGGGAATAATAAAATACTATAACATAAAAATTAAAAAAATAATAAGCACCACTGTGTTTATGAACTTATTGTTTCAATTGTGCATTAATGATACAGGTAAACTGTGAAAGGCATTATATACAAATCAGACAGCGACAGCTGAATGTTACAGGACATCAGACAGAGGCGCCTCGAAGCCCCATGCAGACTTGGGCCGGATGAGCCCTGCGATGACACCACAATACCTGGACTACCTGGTCATGCCCGACCCACCACAGTCCTCTCTGCATGTTCAGGCAGCTGTGTCGGACCCTTACACCCACGGCCAGGTGTGACGGAACCGCATGGACCCACGGGTTTTGTTACATTTCGTGTGTGTGTGTGTGTGTGTGCCACAATGCTGCCCACCTGCTCATTGTTACATGCCCCCTTTGCCCCCCTGCCAGTATGGATACCAGGAGGAGGAGGAACGCTCACTGAACTCCCTGGATGGAGGCAGATATTCCCGCCCCCCGCTGTCTCACACGGGATCAGGCAGGTTGCGCCCCAGCGAACGAGATCGACAGCTTCTACACAACCTGCTGTCCCTCTACGCCTCTCCTGCACAGCTGTCCTCCAGACACCAGATGGCGACATCTGTCTCCTCTGCTACCTTCAACAAGAACTTGGACCTGCCTTTGGACTATTCAGAGGACCTGCTTCAGCAGGAGGAAGAGGAAAAGTTTGGCAGCCGACGTGAGCACAAGACCACGGCCCAGGCCTACAGTGCTCTGTCTGGCATGGACGGTGAGTGCTGGGGTCCTCCTCACTTCCTGGGATGGGGATTGCTTTGTTGTCTGTGACAGCCCTACTCCCATGATGCACTTTACCACCCGCTGCCCCTGGCCCTACAGACACAGTACTGAACCGCGTGGCCACAGTGTTGCAGAGGTACGGTGTCAGTGTGAAAGACCTGACCCCTCAGCAGCTCACCAGCCTCGCTGCCATCCTCGCTGCCCAGTCCACGGAAAGCCTCACAGCACCAGGTATGACCACAACATTCACGGGCACCTGCCAGGTATGCTTCACACAAGGCATCCACCTGCCAGATCTCCACAACCTTACACATGTACGTTTAGGCACTTTGGTTAATCATGACTCACTTCATGAGCAGTTTATCACCTTTTAAACAGAACGGTCTTTGCATGTACACCTGTCACACTTTGTCCATCTTAGCTATCGCTGGAAACATGGTAACATTTCCACTTTGTACTCCTCAGACATGCTGCAAAAGGCTGGAGTCATAGGAAAGAAAAAGGAACAGACAGAGGTGTGTGTTCCTGAGGGGTGTGTGTTCCTGAGGGGTGTGTGATCTTGAGGGGTGTGAGTTCCTGAGGGGTGTGTGTTTCTGAGGGTCACGTCCAAGCAGCCTTCAGCAAGTTTCTAACCTGAACTGTTGTTCAGAATACTGTAATAATATGACCCTTTTCACATCTTTTTTGAGAAAGTCAATTTCAGGTTATGATAGGCTTTTTGAAACAAAGTATAATCTTTCTTTTCATCTGTGTTTTAAAATTTAAATTATTAAAACTAATATAAATTATTATTATTATTATTATTATTATTAGAACATGTATTTAGGCTGTTCACCTCATAAAACACCTGTGCAATCAGCATTACATCAGTGGTGTTTTTGAGCTGACTGGCATCCTCTGGTGTGCCCTCATGTTCCTGTCTTGTTTTGTTGTTCTGCATGGTGGCCATAAGGTGGCGATGTGAATGTAGAAACTGACGTTATCAGATGATGCCAGGATAGAAGCTGAAAATGTTATAGTGGAAAGTGTGACTGAGCTGTAGGAAACGTTACGGTGGACAGTGTGACTGAGCTGTAGGAAACATTACGGTGGACAGTGTGA
>JABJVR010000031.1:7170109-7199497 GCA_025773905.1 Chitala chitala
GTTTTTATATATATATATATATATATATATATATATATATATATATACATAGACACATGCAGAGAGAGAGATGTATAATTATAACTGAAATAGAGGAACCCTATACTTTGTGGTTTGCTTGCTAACTTAAAGGCAAGCATGCTGAACACAGCAGACATAAATAAGGTCAGGACAAACTTTGGCTTCATCCCACAATGTCTAAAAATACCAATCTTACATGTGGTTCTGAAGCCCTGCATGCTGGTGGCCCGCAGGGCAGATGGGGACGTGTGGAAAGGGCATCAGTGCCAGCAGCAGCCCACAGAGCTGCAGGAAGGAGGGAGGGGTCGTTCCCGGGACTCTCTCAGTACTGCCAATGCACACGTCACGCCACGAAGCGGAGCGAGGCGGCCGAGGAACCGCCGTGCGCTTTCCTAAGCGGTCTGATTTCACTCCATGCCGATGCTGAACACCCAGTTCACTGACCACCAGGTTGCTATCTCAGAACGTACATGTCTATGAAGCTCTCTTTATTTTTGCCTTGCCAGTTTTGTGGAAATACCACAGTTTTAGAAACCTTGTTCAAAATTGACAGCCACCACATGGCTTTGGTATAAATAGCCGTAGGAGGATTGATTTTACGCCTCTTAAGAGTGCTTTTTGAAATTACATGCTCAACTGCATTCCACCATGAAAGCCACAGAATATCGGTAACTCAACTAAACTTGCATGTCATCAACTGTCTGAGACGCAGGTACGCCTTTCTTTGACGGACACATACCTCAAATATGCCGGCAGGGGGCGACAGAGGCCCCGCCTTTTCTTATTCCACGCCATACACTGTTCCAGACCTGTAAAATGTAACTGAAGAGACTTCAGCGTACCTCTCTGCTCCCACATAAATCATAAAAACCACAAGGTGAAAAAGATTCTTGTGACAGGCCGCAAATTCATCACACATGCACGTACGTGTCTTTTTTCTCTTTGTACAATGGCTCCAATGCCTACACAGTTTACGTTCAAACTGGCAAAAAGGACAGAAGAAGACTTTCTTGCAGAAGACATATGACATTCCAGATTCCAAAGACGTAGACTTAATGCCAGTAAAGGAACTGTTTTAGGTGTTGCATCATCGCCAGTTATAAACTACTAATAAACTAAAATGCTATATAAACCCCTTATACTTAGCTTCCACTTTCAATAACAAAAGAATTATTTGAAATTCAGCCCATAATTCAGCTTTATTACTTTTCACCACATTTCATCGCACGGAAAAGCTGAATCTGTATCATCGTATATTACTTTCTCTCTTCCAGACAGACAAATTCCATCCAGTTTTTGACAGCTGTCAAACGTACAGCACTGACATGTCGTCTTCTACAGTTGGCTGCTTGACCTTCCTTAGTTGATAGGACTTATGTTTTATTCATGAACCTTAAATGTTGTGAAATATAAAGATAAATAAGCAGAAGAGAATGTCACGGAGAATGCACGCAAGCCGCTTACGATGTCCAAATGCGGCGGTAGAACCATTATGGGGGGAAAATGCTAATTTGGGTAATGTGTGCAACCAACACGATTCAAAATTAATTTTTATTTTTTTCGTTTATTTCAGCTTGTATTTACTCCTGCAGTTTTGTGTGCAGTAAACACTTCACATCATCGCTGTGTTACTTTTTGCTCTACCTTCTTGTGACTAAATTAACACAAATTCTCCTTTAGCTTTGACAAAGTGCATCTTGCCCTGTGTGGAACATTAAATACCCTTATGTAGTTTGCTTGATTTGTTTTGTGTTTTACTGTTATTCTCACCTGGGTACTATAACCTGGTCAAAGTTCAGTTTTAATGTAGTTCTGCTCAGTTAATGTGAAAACCAGCCTTAATGGCATGTGCAGTGAACCATCTGTGTGTTTACTATATTCCAGCACAACTGTACCATTTGTTATAGCTGTGGGGTTTTAATACTGGCGGTTTGGTGATAACCATCATTACGTCATGCCCTCAGAGTCATAGGTTCCAACCTGGCCCCTATTGTTTGTGTATGTGCTCTGGTTTATCTGTAATGACTCAAGGTGTGTAATAGGCAAGTTTGCCATTTTTAACTGCACTCCTCCAAAACAACTTGGCTCAGATAAGTGTTGAGGCTCTGACTGTAAAGACAAAATATGAATGAAACTGAGTGCTGGTCATTAAATATCAAGTGCTATCTTTGTGGTTATTTACAGTAACGCTGTTACGGTAGCATTTACCTGGGCAATTGTACCATACCAGGACATATTTCCTATGACTTATTGATTTAACTGATTTAACATGATCAAATTGCAAAACACAGTAACAATAAACTGGGGTACAATGTAAAATGCTAACGATTTTATTGTTCTGTATAAATACTGTGCAAATCCACAGCCAACTATTACATCGAACGAATACATAAAACTGCAGCTGTGAAGTAAATTCTCAACTCTGCATTGTGGGGAGAAACGCTGCATGTAATTTGTATCAATCAAATTAACTACACCCAGTTAGAAAATTAAAAAGAACTGATTTTTTTTTTTAATAGCAGAGAATCGTTCATTCGTGTCGCTCCACCGCCCTCTATTGGCAGCCTTAACACAGTACGACACATTAACACCATGGTGTACTTAATTTTATTCATTTGGTGTTCAATCGTGACAGGACAAAAACGTTTCCGAGCTACAGGAGCCAGGAAAAAAATTATCTATATTAAATATGTTTATTTAATGTATACAAAATTCACAGTATTTTAAAGTTTCGACACCACCTTTCAGTATAATACAAAAATTGGCTGCATTTCTAACAGTCTTTGCACTATTACTGTATTCATTACTTATTTTACAATAACTTCCACTGTTTTCATTACTTTAAAATAGAACGAGAAAAATCTGTCTTCTTGTGGGCTCACGGACCCTGGTTTGATGTAGGACATCAGAGACTGTATCAGAATTTCCATGCCGGCTTCTGATTGCTGCCAGAACCTTTGTAAACGCCTTGGGAAAATGTTCTCAGAGGGTGAGGCAAAGATCTTGTTTTTTTCCATTGGTTACCAAGTGTACCGAAGGAGATGGGGATATGCCCAAAGTTTTCAAGTCAGGATGACACAAAAAGCTACAATATAGGAAACGGGTCTCAGTGGTTAGCTAGTTTCCTTGCACCTCCGAGGTTGGGGCTCAGATTCCGTCTTTGCCCTGTCTTTCCATGTTCTCTCCGTTTTCCCTGGGTACTGCCGTTGTAGGCATTTGCAGATTGCCTGTAGTGTGTGTGACTGTGCCCTGTTACGGGCTGGCATCATGTCCTCAGTGCCTCCTGCGTTGTGCCCTCGGCTCCTGGCCCCCTGCGAACTGGACTGAAGAGAAGCTACGATGCCAGCTGCACGAATCTGCCAAAGGTTATCCGTTTCAAAAACACGTTCTGGTAAATTCAGGAAAACAGTGACGCATTATTTGTGTTATCTGTGCCACTGTTGCGCTGTTTCCTGAAGGTTCATTGTTTCCGTTACCCAATAATTAAGTGTTCCTTTCGCTCCACGCCTGCATTTGATTATCGGCATCATGAAAACGTTTAGATACGGAGCAGCGAACGAGACGACTGAAAATGAACGTGGCCAGGCGTACGGAGCGAAATAGCTACTATATCTCGGCTCTGGTTTACACACGTTGGAGCATGAATGTCATTAAAAACGCTAATAATAACAACGACCTACAGCAACCAGCGATGAAACAACATTTACATAACGAGATAAGCACGTGAGAAAAGTTCCGCAAAACAATAATTTAAAAAGACTTAACATATCTCCATGTAAAGGACCACACACCGCCGCTGGGAAAGTGGTGTTACAGCATTAACAGTGTCGGTGAAAATCACTCTATAGCAACACTGCCAGCTACAATATAAACTGTAGAACTGTATTATTATTATTATTATTATTATTATTATTGTTATTATTATATACTGTCGCCTCCAGGCCTGGGCTTCGATTCACAGCCTCGGGTCTCTGTGCATGGAGTTCTCCCTGTGCTTGGTTGGCTTTCTCTGGTTTACTCCCACAATCCAAGACATGCAGGTTAGGTTGATTGATGTCTCCAAATTGCTAGTTTTGTGTGTGTGTGTGTGTGTGTGTGTCCTGCGGTGGGTTGGTGCCCTGCCCTTGCTGTCCCCTGCCCTGCACCCTATATCTCCTGGGAGGGGCTCCAGGCTTCCTGCGACCCTTAACAGGATGAAGCAATATAGAAGATGAATGAATAATATTAATATTCAGATACTATTAATATAAAAGAATTATAATAATTGATTCAACGGATTTTCTGTGATTTTCTTGTGTCTGAACCCCCCCCCCCACACACACACACATCCTTGGACCAAGTCCCAATCCCCACAGGAAGTTGGTGTACCAGCAGAAGCCGCCTGGTCTGTGTCGGTGTGTGCCGCACCTCAGTTCACCCCACCCCACAGGACAATAAACAGTCCATTGAGTTGTGGCGTACAATTATGGAAATGAAGAGGAAAAAAATCCATAAATGTGTATATCAGGAATAAACCACAGCACAGAGACCAGAGTGTAACCTTGGGCCCAGACATCTGCTGGAAATAGGGCAGCCTGTGCGGTCCTCGGTGCATTAATGTTAACACCCTGAGCCATCATGGCCCTCACTGGCTCCCACACTTTCATTCGAGCAGACATGAATTTCACCAGACTTTCTCTTCTCCATACGCAATGTGTACTTGGTCAAGCACAATGAATAAAGTCCAGTCAGACAGCTAAGGTCTGCGTCTGTCAGTGAAATCACCAGCTACACTGCACACTGCACGTATGCAAACCCTAATTAAAACATAATTCCCTTTTATATAAAACAACTTTCACCCCCCTCCTCACCCCCAATCAGCTGACATTTTGTTGCTATAGTAATTAATATGATCACTATTTGTATTTCTAAACCCTTTGCCAATGATAAGATCTCTGGAGAACAGCCGGTGTTTAACTTACGTTATATCATAATTTAGATACATTATTTTGCTTGCTGCACCCATAAACATCTTCAATTATGTCCATATACTATATACCATAACCTCATTTACCTTGGCAGATGAAGAGTATCTTTCAAATAGAGAATTGTAGAAGGCACAGATGTGTGTTGGTAGTAATAATCAAAGGTATCTGCTGGCTGTAATTCTATACACAAACACAGACTGACTGTCTGGGATCACAGAAGAAGGTCACAAACACCAGAAGAAAGTGACCTTACAAAACCTCTCTCAGGAAAGGATGAAACAATTAGGCTATCGGAATTCAAATGTAGCAATGAAGAACTCAAGATTTTTTTTTTGTACATGGACCACTCTGTTGTAAACATACTGGGAATTCTCAGGAATGTCTGCAAACTGTAAACCTTTGAAGAGCGAGTTGACTCCTTGTGTGGAGTGTGAAGAGGAGTTTCCAGATGTGCCGTCAGGTGCTGTTGCCCTGCTCCTGCTCAAACATCACCATCGCCAGCTGGGACCGAGAGCCCAAACGTTCCAGGTTGCTCTGGACACACCTGTGGTAGATATCCTCAGTAAGACGAGCGTCGCACACCTGGTGCCGGTACTTCTGCCTCAAGGCAGGCTCCACGGCCCGGAACACGTGCAGGCCTGAATACTTGACAAACATGTCATAGATGTCCAGAGTGTCCAGGATCTCCTCGTTCTCCTGCACATCTGTGGCCATGCGTGTGCGTGTGGCCATGTAGTCAGAGTTATAGAAGCACGCCTCATCAAAAACGTTGCGGTCAAAGTGACCATCGTCTTTGCTCAGGCTCAACGAAACCAGGGGCTCCTGGTTATGATATGCAACATCAGGATTGTAGTCCTGGAAGTGGATGGGGAAGAATACCTGCCAGTTGTTGATGGCGTTCATACGACAGCGGTTGAGGAACTCCAAGTTGACATTGGTGTTGACACTGGCAACAAAAAATAATGTGTCCACTGGGTGCTTCTTTGAGATGATGTCCATGATTTTAATCTGAGAAGGCGCCTCTGTCTTGACGCTGATCCATGGTATTTTAACAGTGGGGTACCTGCGCTCATAGTCCGTGATCTTTGCTTTGACATTTGAGAAGATGTCCTTCTGGTTGACCTGCTGAGCTTCGAAAGGGTCGTAGATGAACAGGAATGTCAAAACGGCGTTCTCTGTTGTTTCAAAGAAGTGGCTGGCGTACACCTCAAGAAACTGCTGCACGTACTCGCGGTCGTGAACGTTCATAGGCAGGATCACGTGGACTCTGGTGGCTTCTGTCACGTACGGCATGGGTATGATCTCGATCCTGCTCAAAGGTCGCACCAGGTGGACACGCTTGGTCATGGTGTGGCTCCGTCCCTTTTGGTTCACCACCTCTACCTGCAGGTCCAGCGTGTACTCCATGCCTCTGGTGGGGTCGAACCTCCTGTAGCCATTGATGAGCTGCTGCTTCCGTAGGAGCAGCGTTGGCTCGTACTTCTTGTTTAGCTCTCCCATGGCGGTCTCTATAACGTCTGCTATGTCTACTTTGTCGATGCCACGCAACTCACACTTCGGCGAGCCATCGATGCATGTGTATACCTGGTCTTCGGTGAAGTAGTCCCACCTCAGCACCTCGAACCGCGTTTTTGGTTCAAAGGGTGGGTTGATGCCCACTGGCCAATGGGCAGTGCGGTTACCATCAAAGGACTCCTTGCTGATGCTTTTCATTTCAGCCTAGAGAGCGCAAAACGTAAGAATTACAGTGAAGAATGATGGGATTTCCCCCCACTTGGTTAAGAACAAAGTGTTCCTCTTATTTAAAGTATTAAAACACATTGAATCACACTTTAAAGACGATAAGCACAGAGAGGTAGTTTGCTCTGGGTGTTCAATGTGGGGCAGAAAGTACATTGATAATCATACTGACCACGTGACACTGTGGAACAAAAGCATGTGTTACCTGTAGTTTCTCTATCTCTGCGTAGGTCCTCTGCAGCTCGATCTCTGTAAAGTGTCGATGCAGCCTGTACATCTGTTCGGGATCGGACACAGGGTGAACGGTGATGGCGTTCCTGAAGCTAGAGCTCTTCTCCTTGCTTGGATCGAAATTCGGGCCCATTTCAAAATGGTAGTACTGCAGCCCCTGTCAGATGGCAGCCAGCTGTTAGTGCGGCAACCTGAACAAACAGTTCTTGCATCAACTGAATAACCCAAAATTAACAAAACAAAAATAATTTGCAAATTCATTTAAGATGTCCCAGTCTTGCATTTCATTGTAGGCTGCTGCTGCAATTGGCAAAGGACTTTTTAATTTTATTTTTCAAAGCAGCATTATAATTTGTTGGAAGTTTATGTTAAAGGAAGGAAGGCTTTTATTCTGAAGCTTTTTAACTCTTGTAAAGAATAAACAACAGGCGTCTGAATTTCAAACGTGACCTCGGACCTCACTCTCTGTGTGGTAAAACTCAATTATGACAGTATCACAAAGTCACGCGTCTGTTCACAGACCATTAATTTCAGTCAAAACGTACACAGACTACATTAAAAATATATGAATTCTAATTGTTTCAACTGCATCAAAAACAGCAGTTTACCTCACAACTGTGTAAATAAGCCTTAATGCTTGGTTTGTCCTGTTGTTTTTAAAATTCTAAATATGGGTATAATTTACACTTAATTAGAGCTTTAACTTCAAAATGCATCTTTTCACTCCATTACCTCAGATCATCACTACCAGTAATCTGTAGAGAATGCATGTGCAGTAAACACCATCTACACCCATTTCCTTTGTGTCCCATTCCGTTACACTGTGAATTTACACACCACTCCAGTACTGCTGCTACCAGTGAGATAAAATAACTACAATGATGCTGTGATTCCTCTCGTCTTCACTCTTTTGGGTACTAACAGTAGAATAGCTGTCACCCTGTGCGGAAATAAATCAGACACACGTGTGCGTGTGTCACGCGTGTGTGTGTGTATGTGTTTTTGTGAACACATTTTCCCTACCTTACTTCACATTGCTGTACTTAGGCCTGACCGGTTGGCAGGTTTGTCTGTGACTACCTTCTGCAGGGTGCAATCAGCTATCAGTCCCTATAATGTATTTCCTGCTGTCTCAGGAATGTCTTGATGAAGGTAGTACATAGGAAAGGAATATCCAAGTGCAGTGCCTTGTCTGAGAAGTGCCTGAATTTAGCAAAAATAAGATTTACTGACAAGGTTGGGAGAACAGGAAGCACATTCTCACTTTCAGCACAAGCAGCCGCATGGACCTGAGGACACGGTGTCACAAGATCAGTAGACAGCCTCTGCTAACACGAGACACATAAGCACTTGAGCCTATTATCCCGTGGGGGGTGGGCACCAAGTCACCGTGGAAAACAATGCAACAGAACCTCCCTACAACAGCAGGACAGCCGACCTCCACAACGCCACAGCTCAGGAGGACAGACAGATCCTGCTGCATCCCCACATGGAAGTGAACTGTGAGAAGGGCTCTGAGGCACTGCAGTGAAGGGCTTCTGCCTGGCTTCCATCTTTGCACAGGCCTCTGCTGTCATTGTCAAACACTTGACATTTGTGACACTATGTAGACATGCGGGTCCTAAACCCATGTAGCCACACGCATATGTGACTAAGTGCAGCTAAAAAATCCTCATGACCTCTCTCTACCTCTCTCTCACACACACACACACACACACGAGCACGGACACACGCATGCGCACGCACGCACGCACGCCCATGAGTGGAGCTGGGTGTATGCGTACTTGTGTGCACGGCAGCACTCTGTCACACATGTGAACACACACATTCCCCTGCGTGCACTGCCCGAGGACCCTCAGCCGACTTTGTCGAGAGGCTCACAGTGTAGGGGTGGCACAGAAGAAACCTGACAGGACCTGCTGTGGGGGCTCCGTAGCCCCATGGTTGACAGAAACACACTGGCCAACCTGTGAGAGGGAGCCCAGCCTTGCTGATCCAGCACAGCCTCTTGAGTAAGCTGGTTTCCTGCCGAAACCTGACACTGCGGTAACGAAACAACTGGCTGGTTGTAACACAAATAAAAAAGGCCACCTTGAGCAAAAAAGTGCAATGAATCGCTTACTTCACCAATTCTAAGCGGATTTCACACTAGGCCTCGCGATTCAGACACCGCTCCTGCTGCACACCTTCCAGACTGACATTCTGGCTGCCTGGACAGAGAATGTTAAGTATATTTCAGGAACTGTACCAATTTGAGCCTTGTGGTGCTAATGGAGTTAAAAGCCTCTGACTGACATCAGAGAAAACCCAGAAAACAGCACGTCGATGGCTGCATTTGGAGCAAACGGAGATCCAAGGGCAGAAGTGTGGTGGGTGCAGGCGGTCACTAATGTCTCTCTTAGACGTGCTGTCTAACAGCAGACCGCCTCGAAATCAGCTTTACTTCTTTACTTTCACCAGGGATGGGGGGGGGGGCACGTCTGTCAAACGATGGGAACGCAGCACCTTTACCTGACATACTCTACAAAATAACCACAGCAGAAACCAAGTCCTTGTCTCAGCACACTAGTTCTGCAAAAGCACACTGGACCTCCAGAAAATAAACTCAGCTGAGACTCACTTAACTTCCGTTAAGACTATAAGTGGGTTTGAACTGACATCACCAAGGGGACATTAGTGGTTAAAAACTGAATAAAATAATAAATAAGGATTTTAAAGGCAAAATCCATAGCGTGCTTTCGGGACAGTTCTGTTTCCCATTAGAAATCCTATCTGGGAAGTCGGAAACTAAGGACCGCCGCAGAGTGTTGTCTACAATGTTTACCAGATGGCAACAACAGGGTTTCAGCATGTCTCTGGGACCAGACCGTTACTCTGCAAACCCACAGTGATTAAGCGTAACAGCTGAGGGCCAGGAACAAGAACAAGAACCGGCTTTCGCCACAACACTAGCGGGCGTGACACTTTGTTGCAAATCAGATTGCAAGCGTAGTTTGTGCAAAGGCTGCGATTTCAATGTAAAACCCTGACACACCCCCACCCCACCACGCAGTGACACGGCGGCATGTAGGGCTTCACCTGGTGCACGTCCACACAGTTCACGTTGGCCGACTCGACGATGCATCGGCCTAGCCACTCGTCCGGCCTCACGCTCAGGATGTCGTTCCGGCACGTCTCCAGCAGGGGCTGCAGGCGCAGCAGGAGCGAGCGGGACAGCAGGTAGCCGAACCCACCGAGGCAATAGCGGCCCTGCGTTCTGCCTCCCAGAAATTCCACCGGCCGCCCCAGGTACAGCTGCTGGCCCACGCTCAGGTGGCCCACTAGTGCCTTGACGCGGTCCGCCTCCAGGTACGTGTCATCCTGAACGAAGTAGAACCAGTCGTACTCTGCCACATAGTGCTCCAGTACGTACTTCACCGTTTGGAACATGTTCCAGATGAGGCGCTCATCGCCATGGGTGACCACGAACATGCCATGGGGAATCTTGCGGCTCCTCATCCCTGTAAAGAAGGCAAGGGCATCCAGGTGCTGGCTGATCGTGCGGTTCATGGCCACACCCAGTGTATTCATTGTGTTCTTGGAGGTCAGGACCCCCACAAACAAACGCTCCCGAATGCCAAGCTCCGTACTGATGTACTTGGCCCTGGAAAAAAGAAGGACTTGTTACACCAGCTCGTCTGATGGGTAGTCTGCCATTTTTAATATAACATCCACCGAAGGCCTTTAAGAAGCCATTTACAAATATATGTCTGTCCTCTGCTTTGAGACAGTTTGTCACCAGGACCTCATTAAGTGGTCTATCTGCTCAGCTTCTGTACTGAACGAGGGGATAGAAGGTTAAAGCATTTAAGCGTGCATGCGCACACACACGCGCACACACACGCGCACACACACACACACACACACACACACACACACACACACAGATATGTGTCTAGCCAGAAAGCAAAGCTCAGAATTTCACAGGTGTAAGAAAAACAATTTCAAGATTTCACTATGAGGATAAGCTACAAAGGAAATTTGATAAATGAGCTTGGTAATTACATCTGTGACACAACAGCAGCTTTGTAATCTACTGTATCACATCTCCCAACGTGAAACGTGTTTCCCCACAAGTACTACAATACATTGAACTCTGTACGTTATTACAGATTTTTCTTATGAGATGGTCTTTCACGTATTTGGAAAATAAAGGACTCCACAGAGAGATAAGCAAATGGGGTCTCCAGAAACAAGCCACTGCTGCCACGGTAACAAATTCCAGTTCAGTCAGATTGCAGTGACCTTATCCGTTTGCCTTAGAAGGATGGAGAGGAATGTGGTTACCAACATGCACAAGGCAGGAGGTAGTTGTCCAAGGCTATGGAACATCAACCAAACGTTCAAGGCCAAACACTGACTCCTATGCCTCCCCCCCCCCCCAAAAAAAACAAAACCTAATGAAACATATAATAATGGAACATGAACACTGAGATACGTCTTGTCAGTGTCAGTGTGCCAGTCTACTGAGTCTTATAGCTCACGTATGTAAATAAATCAAATGTGAACGTGGTTAATTTGTAAGTGTGCATAATTAGTTTTAGCTAAGAAAAGCTTTTTTAAAATTATGTAATTTTAAAATTAACTTAAGCGGGCAGTTCTCGTCATTTTCTACTGTGATATTAATACCGCAAACAAAAGAACCGAAGCACATAGCTCAAAGACACACTTACACAAAATTAAAGCTTTCAAATGTTTATTTATTTATTTGTGCCTGTAGCCTGTGTTTTAGCTCAGTCATAAAGAACCCACATGTAATGACTTACACAGTTTTGCAGCGTTGCTAAATACAAACGAATGTGCTTTTTTACAAAATAATTTTTGACTAATAGTTTTTTTGTCGTTTTTCTACGATTTCTTTTGAATCTTAATTTTAATAAGCCCATCCTCCTTTAAGATACATGTTAACTTTTCTTGCGTATCATATTGCAATTTCCAAATTAAAGTGCTTTGAGGCACATTGTTGTAAAAGGCGCTATATAAAAATAAATTGAATTGAATATTAAGTGATCTCATTTTAAAAAGTATAACTCCGGAATCCAGACTCAAAGAAGCGGAAAAGTAGCGTACATGCGATACGTCGCTCAGCACTGCCAGCAAAACGGTACATCTGTCAAAATGCGCTTCACACTGTACAATAAAATCGGCCAATGAGGAACTCGCGTTCCGCAAAAACCAAAATCGCACTCTTCTTACCTGAAAACTTTTTTGGCTGGAGTTTCCTTTACGGGTTTGTACGGCACGATCCTGGGTTCAAAATCCTCTTCTGTACGTGCATCGTCGGCATTGCCAGCTGATATGGAGCTGGGCTTGCGAGCGCCTTTCAGATTCCCCTCCTGCGCCAGTGCGGCTTCACCGCCGCTCAGACCCACAGAATCGCACGGATCGTCCACCCAAGTGACGCTCAGTAAACTCAAGGTAAATCCCAGGGAGATCCCGATTACAATCGGCCCAATGGGCCTGAGAAGAGAAATTAATACTGAGTATCTCATTGTTATCTTTCTGTGCACAGCGTCTCGATGGGAAAGCGCCTGGCGTGTGCAGTGCCTTTAAAAAGGTCTGGAAAAGCTTTTTACACGTTGAGAGGATATCGGAATCTCACACGCATCAGACGCAAAGGCACGGATGGAGACAGAAGGACTAGTGTTTCCTACAGAAGTATTGTGAGTCGTACGTGTCAGTGGTCCTGGCTCCTCCTACGCTGAGCCTGAATTCTGCAAGACAGAGAGTCGGTGCGCCACCCTCTTCAGCGCCACGGAGGACACGAAATGCAAAGAGTATAATGTATGCCTATATACAGTGTTGCGTTATCTTTTCTGCCTTTTTGTTCTGAAGAAAAAAAAAAAAGAACATCGAGACCTCAGGTTAATTGGATGTAACCTAGTTTTCAAAGAAAGCTTATTACATCGGAGTGTTATCAGGTGCCACCACTAGATGGCGCGCGTTCACATGTAAAGAGTGGGGGCGTGAATGCGTCCAGATTTAAATGTCTTTAGGCTAATCACAGGACTCCGGCTTATGGTCCTACGGCGAGACCAGCCATCGTTAGAAAAAAAAGGAGCCCAGTTCGCACGAGACGTTGGGCCAGTGTTTCTGCACTATAAAGGCTCTTTTTGGACAGCAGTGTACATTTAATTTTACTTTATTTGATAAATACTCATGTTAGCTAAAATTGGAAAATCTTTGATACTCCCATCCCTATTGCCATCATAGTTCTTATAAGAAATATTCTAAAACCTTTTAAATTTTTTGCTAAATCTAATGTTATCTTAACAAAGCTTTAATCAACTCTGTTATATGACGGTGTTGCCAATAGGGGGTAATAAATTTGATGCCAAATGAAAAATATAAATTACAGATCAATGCACAAGAATTTTGGACTGCATCTGGTTTCAGGGGGGTTGGGGGTCAGAGGTCAGATCCAGTCTTTTTTCACAAAAAGGACACCTGTGTAAGAGGTGTGAGAACAAAATCGGTATAACTAAGTAGGCTTCAGTGTGGTACGTGAAACTGGATGTATTTTTACTGCCAATATCAGTGTTCTGCAGTCTAACCCTAAAATAATGTATGTGCGGTGTACACCAACATTTTTTTTACATCTTCATTAGGTAACTGCTAAAGTCAGCAACTTTAGAACCAACACAGCATAAACATTAGTCTGAACTCTTCAACGTAATGACTGACCTGCATGGTTTTCTGTTCACCTGAAACTCACATCGCTGACTCAGGAACATATTTATATAGTTATTTATAAATATTTTTCACTTGAATTAAATTTTTATGTTTATCCTGTAAATAATCAGTTGAAAACAGCTTTTGGGTTTAATTATACATGAAGCATTTAGCAGTCTTATGGTTTGCTTAATTAAAAAGCGTGACTATGGTTAATTGTAGTACATCTGCATAGTATATTAAGCAGCCTGATGGCTTAATGGGTAGAGTATCAGGATGGGATGCAGACACCTTCCAGCTCCAATCCTCCCCAGCTGCCAGGTGTGTCCTCAAGCAAGGCTCTCAGCGCTAGCTCCCCAGGAGCTGTGTGTGGCTGCCCCTGTTCCCCACTCCCGCAGGGGGGTGAGTTAATGCAGAGAACAAATTTTGTTGTAACATGTATATGTACTCGATGATGATTAATTAATCTGTAAAGCCTAATAAGATTATTATGATATGCTTATGACCATGTAATTATTGAAAGAACATTCAAATCCAACAGGTATTGCTACCATAGGCTTACCTATATACCTCAGTTCAGCAAAAGCAGTGGGGGATCAATTCAATTTATTTTTATATAGCGCCTTTCGCAACATCAAGTGAAGAAAGTGTATATAAAAGATGACAATTACAGATGCACACCTAATAAGGGTCAGAGTTTGGATTGTTACATTTTTACAAACCTAATGATCAACAGCCATTTGGACACTGAGTTCATGCAGCAATATACAAAGTAACAAAGTACTGTTATGACTATGTAAAAAGACTTTTCAGGAACAGACTGTTCTCCAGCTAGGAGGACGAGGCCTAGGATATCTCTGTGCGATTGTCTGAAGACAACAGTATCCTCGAGCCATGTGGCCATGCACCAGCAGTATCAGTGTTTGTAGAACAGCTTGAAGCAGACTGAGGACCAGTACTGAAAATACAGACAGGTCAGGACACAGCCCGCACTGTTAAATCTTGTTTATGTCTGGAGAGCCCTTGTATCTTAATGTGCTGTTATTCTAAACATGAGTACAGCTCTTAAGGTGGTCATGGTGAAGCTGTAAAGTGTCAAGTCTGAATGTTACATTAATGCAACTTCTGGATTATTATAGGATCTGAATATGACCTTCAGACTTTACATGGGAGGTAACAATAATAATAATAATAATAATAATAATAATAATAAAGTGCAACAATGTACACAATGAACTTCACTTTGTTTTAACCATGTAACATCCACAGCAACAGAGATTGTTGGGCACAATTATATCACCAGAGTTAATTTGTTATTGGTGTAGCAAACGGAAGAACGTGAGAACTTTCAAAAGAATGCATGGATTCATTCGGTGAAGAGGCAAACAGAAGCCGCGAGTACGAAGATCGCGAATCACCAGAACAAATGAGGAAAAACGTGCTTTGATCGCAGTTGTGAGCGCAGCGCAAAGGAGCGCGGCTTGGGGGGATGGTGCATTAATGACCGTGCTCCGCGTTTCAGCGCCTGTTTTGGGGCATTGTAGCGAGAACAAGCCAAATATTTTCAGGTGTCGACCCTCTTTTAACACAGCGCACTTTCTGAAAGGTTTCTAGTCACGTGTCCAAACTCTACATGTTAGCGCTTTTAAGTAGATTTTGTTAGTTTTGTCGGTCTTTGTGAACTCCGTTAATCAAGCAGATTCGGTTTGAAAAGGAAATGTGCTTCACGCGTGCTGATGAGATGATTATCCAGTCAAATTTTGTTTCAGCTTTAACTGGAAGCAGAGTTCAGAAAGCGCACTATACAAGTTACACACGCAGCCAACCCAGAAGAGTGTGTGGGTGCCCAGAAGAGTCCAGTTACGCACTTCTAAATACAGTGAAACCACGACGTAGTTACTGTGATTAGTGTTTTCCTAGATGACTGAAATACATTTCATATTTCTGTCTCTCCTTGTGGGACATGTAGCGAGCCAAGCAATTTTCTCCTGTTGTACCATGTAATACTGACTAACGCATTCTTCGTTTTTGTAGACATGACTGTTGTGTGCTTTATTTTATTGTAGAGGCTGTTACAGATGCCACAACCGCCAGTAACTCATACTTCAGACCCTTTTTGCTGGTTCTATATTACATACCATTTACATGTTGTGTAAGCATTGTTATTCCACATTAAGGTATTTGGAAAAAATCAACAGCTGTCCACAGGCTGTGACAGTAGTCGTTTTAGCGCAATCGTGTGCAAGAGGCAGTCTTTCTAATGGTCACTATGATGATCCTTCCACATTCCTGTAGATCACAATTCCTGACTGAAAAGTTGTAAGAGTGTCAGAGTTGAGTAGAAGTGATTCTGGCCAGGATCACAACTCCCTCTCCCATTCATTGACCTTATAAAATTCCCCCCTTCAGCCTCCTATGTTCCGCCAAATGCCCTCCAGGCAAAGATCACAGAAGCTCAGTAAGGTACACACAGGCTCTGCTCCTGGGCGCAGGGATCCAGCAGACATCTGAAGGAGGATTTCCATTCCAGCAGCCTCTCAGCGCCGCCCTTATGTTAAGTCCCCCGCCCATGCATTTTTTGTGTGCGGTTTGAAATAGCTGTTATCTCGTGGGTAACGTGGGTCTTTAGGGTTTCACTAGTGACTTGAGCAGGGATTTATAATTAACATTTTGCATGTAAAATACGGTAGCCTGACAGATTGTACATGAGAAGATGAACGTAGACGTGGGGATAACCTGTTCTGCTGACTAGACCAATTACTTAATTACCATCTAGTCTAAAATCTCTATATGTCGTCTGATTAGTTTCGAAAAACGAACCGTATATTATTTAATAATTTAAAGGAAGCCTCGTTTTCATGGCTGTTTTCCTTTTAACGATAACATTATTATTTTAACTGCTGTACAGCAAACGCTGCTTGTTCCTGTAATCACGATCTATTTTAGAGAACGTTAATAAGCTTAAAGACCAAGAATATACCGCGTACATCGTGGAGAAAATAGTGTGCTCAATATACGGACTTCGTCATTAAACTGCAATATAACTGCAATTACATTAAACTATAATTAATTTCATTAATATTAATGAAAAAATATTTATCACCTTTCAGAATACAAAATTCTAAACTTGTTTAATGGTAAAAACATTTCACACAACGTGGATCGTAAAACAAGTAGTGGGAGGAATTCTTTCGTACTTATCGTATTTAGTAATAAAAAGCGCATACATTTCACCTTAAATACATGTTGCATGTTTTAACAAGAGCTAATCAGGTTTCCACAAGGTGGCAGTATGTGATCGCTAAATGAGATGGGCATGATTGTAGTGGGAGAATACTGTCGATGCTTTACATTAATGAAGTGGACCATGAAAGAACACGCAGCCCGTGTTGGCAATTCGACCTGTGCACTCAACTTCAGCGGACATACAGACACAAAGCTGGAGACACAGTTGCCTGGTCACAATTCGCGGGAGCTGATCTAGCAACACCACACGTACGTGCCTAAACATTCATGAACATCTAAACGTGTGTTGTTCTTTTTTTGCTAATGCATCAAAGCATTGTTGTTTCTGATGACTGAAGGTTAAAACATTATTTGTTAATTCATAAGGAGGAGCCATTTTTGCATCATTTGTTCAATCAGACAAGCGCAGACAAAAGGTGCAGAGGAGACATGCGTGAGGTATGAGAGAGGAAAGAGAAGGCAAAAGGGATTGTTTGATATTTGTTTAAAATAACTTTAAAGAGATGTTAATGTTTTTACATATTTAAAGTCATTTTACATCACTCATGTTGCTGTTATTCACTTTTAGTACTCTTTTCATAAAAATCAACTGCCTAACCAAATCTAAAAACATGTCTCAATCCAAATAAAATTTACCAGCGCAGCTTTAAATAAAGCACGTTTGCAAGGTTGCTCATTGACGGGTGCAGAAATGATACTGTTGCTATGACAACACAGCAGCAGGCGTGCTGCATTTGACCTTGACAGATGTGTGGCTCACGGCAGCTGGAACACCGAGCTGCTCTAGCCTACATTGCAACAATTTGTAAAACTGCATCTTTCTGATTCTCTGACTGAAGGACACAACACAACATATTCTGGGATTTCTGCTGAAAAGTTGTTTGACAATTACTTTGTCTGTCAAACCAAAATATGCTACAAAACTATTGAAATAACATGTTTAAGGAACACTTCATATTTCAATGTTATGGTGTGTGTGTGTGTGTGTGTGTGTGTGTGAGGCAGGCAGTTTTAAAATATGTTGTGAGGGGGAAAAAAAATCTAAGTCAGTTATTCCTTTTTTCCCAGTCTTAGTAACTCAGGTTGGTTTGAATAACGGCCAATAGGCACGTTCTCGAAACCCACAATATCATCACTTTGTAAAAATAAATTTCTGAAGTAGCTCAACATGGAAACTTAGTATAAGGTTGGTTTCCTAACCCTTGGTCCAGCCCTCCTTTGCACCCATCCATAACCTTAGCTCCAGCCCCATGTATTTGATGATGTTAACAATATTTTATTTTATTTATGACTGATTTGTTTTTAACTGTGTTAAATATACAAAACCAAAATGCAGTATATTATGTTGGCCTCTTTTCTATGTCTAAAACAGGGATGTCCAATCACGGTCCTGGAGGTTTTTCTTCCAACCAGTTCATTCATTTTAATTTGACAACTACCTCAATTAAATACCAATTACATTCTTGCTTCTCTGTATTCTTCCTGATCGTTTGCATATGTCTGCACTTAGCTGTCTTAATCATTTCAACAGAAAATAACAGTTACAAACCGAAAAGTTAAATGTGAGTCTCTTTTGCTTTCAGATTTGTAACAAATATATAAATCACATTACAATGTCACTCTAATTGCAGAATCAGAGTAGAAATTGTCTGGATAATTTAGCATGGTATTTTATTCAAACCAGGAATAATTAACTGCATTCAAATTGAATAATAAATGAACCAATGACATAGATTTTTTTTTAATCAGGAGCAGTGACTTAAGAACTTAAGTGATCATTAGCAAAAAATTGATTAAAAGATCAAATCATAGTTGTTAAAAAATGCTAAGAAGCAACAATAGCAAGTCCTCATCATGCTTAATTTTTTTTTTATGAATGAAGCTTGTTCAGAATTTCTAGATTGACACAATTATATATAATAATTATACAAAAAAGGCAATAATAGTGAATTGACATTATCAGCAGAAATTTGCTTAAAACAAAACCTGCACCCATGCGGCCTCCAGCACCCTGATTGGACACTCCTGGACTAGAAGATGGTGGTGGTTGGAGGAATGGGGTTGGACCTTAATATTTCTAAAAGTCTGCGTACAGCACTGACTCTACAGTGTAATTCTCTAAGTAATTTTTCGGTTTGGCCGTATATTTACACGTACATAGATACGGTTTCCCAACACTTTATTTTCAAACTTGTAGTCGAGCACTAGATGGCGGTATTTTACCAACGTATTCTTTATTTCTGAAGCTCTTGCGCTGGAGAACATGCTTGAAAGCGTCCTGTCACGGGACAGTTCTAAAAGAAAGAATGCTTTATAGTTTCATTTTATACTATGTTCAACAGTAAACTGTATTTTTTATTTTATGTTGTACACTTGCAATAGTCTAATTAATTTATTTAAGGTTTGGCTTCCACATTTGCATATGTACAAACGAACTGTGAACAGAACACCCATACTCCTTGTATTTTCATCTTCCGATAGCGGGAACACCTTGCTGAGATATTCTGAATCTTCTGGGCGCCTCCTGTGTGGTACCTTCACGGTACAAGAGAAGGAAGCCTTCAGTATTGTTCCAGAATCAGAGTTTATGGCATGTCCTATTGGTAATAATCAATGTCAATCCGGGGGTTCTGACTGGGACGTGCCCGTGTGTGCCGCAGTCTGCCACACTTAAACAGGTGGGTGACTCCCTGCAGTCGAGCCCGCAGTACACTCCGTGCTCAGGACACCTTGCTCAGCAAAGTAACCTGCAGGGGGCGCTGCTACTAGTCAGTACAGACCTCCGTGACTCAAGACAAGAATAAAAAAAAACTTCATTCAACTTTTAATACTAAGCGTACTACGACCACTACTACTACAACAACTACAGAAAGTAACAAAGTAACAACACATTACAAAGTTTAAAATAGCTGTAGAACATAAGCAAGATAATTCCACAAAAAAGTTAGAGTGAAAATGAACAGGCTCACAAGCCCACCAGCAGAAGTTATAATGCCAAAAAGACAACAAAACATTTCACAGAGAACTTTGTACTTTTTTCCTTGTTCATAAGAGTTTCATCTGGATTTAAGGCCAAAACAGAGGACAGGTTTGCGTTTGGATTACGTAGGACAAATGACTGAACACTTCAGCAAAGACAGCATTAAATTGTTTCTGAGCAGGTATTTTGGAGACTCAGCAGCTTCTGAACATCTTTTCTAGCTCACCTGAACAAAGACCAAAAATCAGTAATCTGCACATACATTTCCGAGTTTCACATTTCTGCTGTTCTGTTTCATCTGCAATGAGTGGGGCCTCTAAATAGTTTGTGTGTTGGAGATTTTCCAAAAACAGTGCATAAATGGTGCCATTAAAGGTGTTCTCTTACCTTTGTTTTCAATGTTTCTTGTTCCATTTTCCACATGCAGAAGAGAAAAGGCTTGCAGCAGTTTTCAGGCCTGAGAACGCAGCAGGGCTGTAAGGGTTAATCACACTCAACTACAGACTCATGCACGCGCATGTTAGGATATTTGTACCTGCAGGATAAATTAGTAATGGCCTCACCTCCTCTTACTCTTCATGAAGACGGGACGGCCAGCCACAAGTATGAGTCTTCTTCACAGCCTCTCCAGCACGTCTGTCTCCAAACACATGAAGATCAGCTCTGTTCATTTTGTACAGTATAGAACAGGCTAAAATCTGCAAAAGCAGTATTGTGTGACATACATTGGCAAGCCAGAAACAGTAACGTAAGACAAATTAAAATGCTATAAACTCCGTCAGGCTGTGTGCGTGTGCAGGTGCATTTGTGTAAATTACTTACTCAACAACCATGCAAGGACAGTTATCATTAAATAAGTAAGACTGTGACAGTGGTTCTCCTTTACCTGTGAGGACAAGAGTATGATTTGGTTCAGTTTGTGCAAGCTCTGACTGTGCATGGCTCAGCCCCCACAGCACCCTCCTCCATTACACACAGACACTTGTTTTTATATTTAAGAAAAAGTTTAAGGGTAGTAAAGACTGTTAGTGGCTTGTGATTAACTAGCTTGTGCAAATCTGTTTCACAGCAATGTAATAGATGTGCCCAGACAGCACCCTCCTAAAAACATTTAGACAGCTAGTATGAGTTAGCATGTTAGTAGCCAAGGATTGATCTTTCTTTGGCAGCCACACTCATCATTTGGAAACTGCATTTTTTGTTTTTCTGTAATGTTGGCTGCACTTTGTGATTGCGCGTTGGAAAAGAAATAATCACAGCACACTTATGACTCAAGTGCAATTCTAACAGCTGAGTTAGCTGTCTTACTCAAGGTCCTTTAATTTCTGGAAAAGATTATTATATTGTTTCACTGCACTACTGTGTGTAGATTTCTGTAACTATTGTGCTCGTACTGTTCTTTAATTTAAATAACGCAAAATGGGTATTTACTTATTGTTGCCTGTCACTAACGTCTGTCACAAGATTCGTTATTTGTTTGATGGGCTGTTTATATAGCTAGGAAAAAAGAAAACTAATTCCACATGTAACACAGATCATTCTGCTAAAATAACTTCAACTATTTGAAGTGAGAGCAGGGCAGTACGATAAAAATATAATGTGACTCGAGTCAAGGTTCACACAGAATGCTGGAAGCCTCTACCGTGACACGATGGAATCTATATTGTAAACAAGGTTTGTTTAGAAATGTCAAGTGAAACACACGATTGTAGGCCTTTTTCACATGCTGCATTGATAACTGGTGCACAGCTGCAGGCTGTTTGTACCAATTTGTCAGATATCGTACTGAAACAGAACGCGCAGCTGCTGAGAATACAGTATCCTGTTTTGTGACGTGGCCGCGTTGTGCAGCGGTACTTCACTGGAATAAGGGAAGTTTATAAACTTTTATTTTGATTTTAAACACTTGTGATGTTCGCTATAATCTATTGCAGTTGTCAGATATTTTTAACAAGTGCATCGAATAAGTATTAAAATGTGCAAATACATCAGGTGTGGTACTGTGTACTTTGGATGCCAGCTACTGTCGGCACACACACGGAAGCCATATACCATCACCTGGCAGTAGAAATTGGCAGGATTAAAAAGGTGAACCCTGATTCCAATGCAGAGACATTTAATATTTTCGTTCCCTTTGCGTTAGCCGCAAGGAACTCCTGACAATTTATTAATTACACTGCATAGTGTTTCGTCTTGTCAGAACAATAAGGTAATGGGTGTACCACGTAATGCACTTACCTTTCTGCGTCAAATGTTATAAGGTAGCCAATGGATTTTTTTCTGTATGTTTTTATATTTCTGTTAATCTAAACAAACGAATAATTGCATCAGATTACGCTAAATGTCATCTCTGTGGGCCAAGAGCAATCCCGTTGGTTGTAATAACGCTTTCTGTTTTGGTGGCACGTGCTAAAAATACAATACAATACCTGTGTATCCCGCAATGTGCACTGTATCTTAAATAACGCGTGAACGTGCGATATACTCTAAATAAACAAAATTACAAATGAATCTCCCCAACAGCAGCCGCACCCAACACCATTTCACCAGCACTCCTTTAACAGTCTGACTGACAGTAAATCCTGAACTGAACGAGCTCAGCCTTGAGCGCAATTTCATTAATAACGTTTCCAATCGCGTCGTTCCTTTGACATGTTTTTTCGGAGTGTGTCTCAAAGTATCATGTTTTTCATAAATTTCGCACTGCACACGCCCACACATGTAGTGTGTGCACACCACAATTAATCAAACGCCTTAAGGATTAAGGGCGACATTGTTTCATTACAGTTGAGTGCGCGGTGTAATGTTGTGTCAAATTATATGATTATCATCTTTAAACTTTTGTAAAAAAAAAAAAAAAAATTAAAAATTAAATTTTTTTTTTTAAAAAGGAGTAGAAACTGGTTTCTGAACGATCGGGTCTGTCTTCTGTAGTTGGCAAAAACAGCACAAAAACCGACAGTATATTTTACTTAGATTAAATGTTTGAGTGTCTCATTCTATACTTTGATATTGTTTAATGCGTTTAGTCACCAATGAATTAAGCAGCTATGCGTGTAACAAGTGTAGGCATGTGCCAAATTTTCTGGTGTCTCATATATTGTACATAATGAAAGAAATATCTTCCTATGTTTGTTCCCATATGTCTATGCGGAGTCCTTATGCACTGATGCAGCGCACGGTTCCTGACCACACTTGGTTTTAATGTGGCACTTGTTTATAGCAGTAAGTCCTCACGGTCATGTGACGTTAAAGTGGGCTGGCAAAATGCTAGGTGGTGAAGCTATCGGGATAATTTAAGTATTAGTCAAATCTGCGAGAGCGCTGGTGGAGTCGCGCTACGGCAGTTCACAAATCTAGCGGTTTTCGGATGTGCTTTCATGCAAAAAGCCCGCAGGATCTGTAGATCGGGTTTTCGCTTTATCCATTGAAAGAAAACTTGCTTGCGAGGACGCTGCATGATCACAGCATCGATACTTTGCTCCTTTGTGTCGCTTTGTTAATTTAAGGTGTTCGGGAGGTCTTCCACTTGTGACTTCATACCGCATTTCATTTAAGTCGCGCCGGAGCTGTCATTGTGCGCGCGCGTTTCCCGGAGTTTACGTTTATGCTGGGGGACAACATTGCCGTAAAAAGTCGGTCATTGTGCCTTCAGCAGTTTCCAGTATAGGACTTAAAGATCTGTAAAAAAATAAAAAAAAAATTAAAAAATGGAATTATTAGAAAAACCTCTATTCCGTTTCGTGATGGTCGTGGCTCTTCTGATGCAACGGTAAGGTTGTGCTCTGTAACTCTAGAAAAAAATTAGATGTAAACAAAGATGACTTAGACCGATGCTTTATGGAATAGTTACAGGTAATTGGTGATATTTATAATGATTGTGAATTTTTGTTTAAACAATAACAGGAATACTACTACTACTACTACTACTAATAATAATAATAATAATTATTATTATTATTATTATTGTTGTTGTTGTTGTCGTCAAATTATTATTTTTATTGGTAATATTGTTGCTGCTGTTGTTGTTCTTAAATAAACAACTTAATTTAATTTTAAACATACATTATGTGTAGTTTTTATTGCTATATTACTGTACCTTCACCAATGTCTTTGTCAGTTGACCTTTAAGCAGGACTGGATATGCAGTATTTTACGGTTGTATCGCGACTTGTTAAATTTATAGTAAAGTTTGCAACAGTGACTCTTAAACTTTTTTTGTAATGTACTAATTTCCTAGTCGCTTACTCCTATGGAATTTTCAAAAAAGTGTTTTAAGTTTATTACTTTAATGTAACAAGTTTTTCTTCCCATCTGATTTTACGGGCACATTTGTAGGCGTTCGTGGAACCCAGGTTAAGAACCACTACTTTACAGCAGTAGGCAACATTAATATTTAATTCACAAAATGTTGGTTTGCTAAAACCTGATTTTAAAAGCGTCTCCCATCGTGCCCATTAGTGTTGTTACCTACGGAGAATATATTACATTTAATTGCTTAACGACCTAGTACACAAGCCTTTAATTGCATTATATTCTCTTCAACCTTTCAGCAAAACCGTCACATCTCGTTTGCAAATATGAATGCGTACACCTATAGAGCAGGAGAATTTGTTTGGCCGTTTTACCATATGCAGCGTGCCAAAGCAATCTGGAGGCGCAGCGCTATTATTAAAGCCGCTTCCATGAACAGTAGCGCAGCAGCGCGCGCTCTTTTGATCCGTGTTTTACCTTCCGGCTGTGTCCCGTACAGCATCAGAAAGGAATTCATTTAAAATATTCAGGTACAGCTCCGCCCATGTCTGCGGTTGCCCCATGTTTTATAGAAGAAGACGGCTGTTAAAGGTGAATAGATTTTCTGAGGTTTAACCGTGAAAGTGGGGCCGAGAGAAATTCATATCATGCAAAGCACTTTTATAAACTTATTGTTCGCTTATTACATCTAATTTCACGTATATAACTTGTATCAGTTTCTGTGTGTTTGTGTTTGTGTGTGTGTGTGTGTGTGTGTGTGTGTGTGTGTGTGTGTGTCATAACGTGGCCGTAATAATAAAACACAAAAATTCAGACACAAAGTAATAAAAGTAAGAAAACAGATTTTCAAAAGTCACTGATTACTCATTACAGCCTTTTAATGTGAATAACCTTCACCGACCTTCAGATGGTGAAGCAGCACATCTTACTGCTCAGGATGGAGATCAGTACGTACTCAGCGTAAGGTGCCTGTCTGTTTCAGGGCAAATTCAAATGAGATACTGGGCCTGAAAATCCCATACGACCCCATCCTGAACGCCAACACGGTTTGCCTGACGCTGCCCGGGCTGACACGCCGGCAGCTGGAGGTCTGCATGCGGAACCCCGACGTCACGGCGTCTGCCATCCAGGGTATCCAGATCGCCATCCACGAGTGCCAGCACCAGTTTCGCGGCCACCGCTGGAACTGCTCCAGCCTGGAGACCCGCAACAAGATCCCGTATGACAGCATGGTCTTCAACCGAGGTGTGCTGGTACTGACTGCTGTGCGGACAGGGGGTTGGGCTGGTCAGGTGGGGCTGCTTGTTAAGCTTTCATGTTTTTTCTAAACGTGGGATGCTATCAGCAGAAGGGTCCCTGTTGCAAATCTTTAGAGAAAGTCAACTAAGTTGATTCTGGTTAACGTTAAGGTGTACACTGACATCAGTTCACACACTTCACAAATGCTGAATTGTGAAACCGAGTTTTAAACTATTACCATTCATCGTAAGAAGATGATGATTCTAAATGCATACGGCTCAAACATGTTTGGAATAATAACCCATATGGTTAACATGCAAAACAGAGGCTATGAATGCACTGCCTGTTAATGCAGTATAACATGAATGTGGCTCGGTGAGACATGCAGAGTGCGGGGCAACTGCGCCGTCATCTGAAACAAGTGCAAATCAAAGCGAATATCATTCTGTTGGCTCACCGCTTGCTTTATGTTTATCTTTCCCAACATCAAAGTCCCCAAATGATCAGTTCTCAGGTCACATGCAGAGCAGACATTATGTTTCCATGAGCGAAAACAGACTGCCTTACAGAGCTGCTGGCAAACACAACATGCTTGCGCTCTGTACTTTCCCAGTTGACATGTGGGCAAAAAAAGCATAAACCTGTTCACTTGGTCTGTTTAGCCTCCTTCAAGCTTTAATTAATTTTCTAGCATCCCCAGGAAGTGATTCAGAGGCCTGTGGATTTTCGTTTCTTTTCTCACTGCGATGGTCAGATTGCTTCTTTCCACATATGAAATTGTGTGTCACCTTATCAGCTGTGCCAATATTGCTGCCATCCCCATGCCCCACCCCACTACACACACACATTAATGCAGACACATACAGAACACCAATGGAAATACTATAATTGTGTGAGGCATAATTGGCTGATAGTGTACGAGGGGGGAGGATGTAGGTGTGGTTTTGCCAATTAAACCATCAGATAGGATGTCCACCCTAATCTGATCCAGTTTCCACATCCTGAAGTTATTTTTGCTCTCGCGGGGGCTGTGAGCAGAAGCAGTGCCAGGACCCAGCACGGTTGTTTTCACACGTGATTTAATACTCTGCCAATCGTTAGCAGCCAAATTCCCTCCAAGGTGGACCAAAGGAGACAGAGCTTAGGTGAGGAGCTATTCAAAGTTCTAATGAGACAAGTTCCAATCTGCATTCAACTTTTAATGCCTGGATTATCCCTTCAAAACATGGGGTCAGGTCTAGTTCAAAACTTGTTTGAACTGGAAGTCTCCAAGGTTAGATTAATATAGGAATCGACGCAGCACGCAGACAAAAAAGTGCTAAACACATTCTAGTTTGTTCTCACAACAGGAGCTGAATTAGAAGGATTGATGTCCTGCAAAATGGTCTTTTTCTTTTTCTTTCAAATCTGCGTAAACATTTTTTAAAAGAGTGAACAAGAGACATGATAGAATCGTTTGAAGTTATAAATCTAAAAATAACTTTGAAGCCAAATTAATTTTTTTTAAAATATTTTTAAATATAGTTTTCACAAACAACCTCACAGAAACAATATGTAAACACTGCCCAGGGAGGAGATCACTACACTTGTGATATGCTGTAGTCTGATGCACAGAGAAATGTGGCAGAATTTCAGCTTTAAGAATAATTTTTTTGTTGTTTAGAAATGCAATGCGAGACAAATTCTCAAATTTTCTGAATGCATACTGCTTTAAAAAATATTTGATTTAGGCTTACTTTTAGTTTCCAATATTGGTTTGCCAATAACATTGTAAATTAATAAAGCACAGTTTGACTGCTGTTAGTAGTTATTTCCTTCAAGAAGCTTAAATATATTTAAGCAGAACTTCACCTACCACAGCAGTGTACTGTATGTGCTACCTGGTGCTGCATAAGCCTTTAATGGGTAGATGGGAGGTCTTTTAAGTCTCATCAATGTGGTTTTCCCCTGTGTTCTATCCGGTCTTGAAAGGGAGCTGAGAAATTAGGATTTATTAAGGTCTGGAGGCCTCTTCCTCTGAAGTGCACGTGTGGGAGAAGTTAGCCTCGGGCACTGAGATGAGGTCCTCACCTTCCTGTTATACAAGAGGGAGAAAACTTCATGTTTGTCACGTGTCTGTTAAGATGTGCCCAGATCAGCAACAGAGTGCTGTTGGAAGGACTCTTCTGAGCCATTTAGCATAGTGTTACTGATCAAACATCAGCGCGGACCCCCTTTTGCTTTTTCTTCAGGAATTACCACGTTGTTAACGATCTCCCACAAAACTCACGCTAACATAATTAATGATGTTCACGGGAGATTCATGTTAACATAATTAATGGTGTTGTGTGTGTGTGTATGATTACAGAAGGTCACACACCACATGGTGTCTTTCATACACACCCAGATGTGTTGCGGTGTTTCACACTGAGAGAGCTCGAAGCCCACTCATTGCAAGTGAGCCAGATGTTTGCTGAAGGGAGGATTCTCGGTAGTCTTGTTAAACACACGCCTAGGATTCTGAGAAGGCTCAAGCATGCTGTTATTCCCTCACACTGTCATTTTTTATAATCAGGCATCAAGTCTGAAATTAACACTTTGTTTACTCGAATCAGGGACAGAGGAAAGCGAGATCTATCAGATTTTTTCTTTCCTGTCCTCCATACCGTCCACCTGTCTTGTCCTCCATGTCCTTCAGCTGTCCTGTCCTCCATGCACTTCACCTGTGTTTTCCTCAATGTCCTTTATACTGTCTTTTCCATGTCCATCACCTCTCCTATCCTTCCTGTCCTTCACCTTTCCTGTCCTTCATGTGCTTTACCTGTCCTATCCTCCTTGTTGTCCACCTATCCTGTCCTCTCTGATCGTATGCCTCTTACATCACCCCTTCCCCATTTCAGGTTTCAGAGAAAGCGCATTCGCATACGCCATCGCGGCAGCGGGTGTAGTCCACGCCGTCTCCAACGCCTGTGCCATGGGCAAGCTGAAGGCATGCAGCTGCGACGAGAAGCGGCGCGGCGACGAGGAGGCCTTCCGGGTGAAGCTGAACCGCCTGCAGCTGGAGGCCATCCACCGGGGCAAGGGCATGGTGCACGGAGTCATGGAGCATTTCCCCAATGAGGCCCCGGGGCCCCAGGACTCCTGGGAATGGGGCGGTTGCAGCCCCAACATGGAGTTTGGCGAGCGCTTCTCCCGTGACTTCCTGGACTCCCGCGAAACGTACAAGGACATCCACGCGCGGATGAGGCTGCACAACAACAGAGTTGGCAGGCAGGTGAGGCGTTACTTTATGCGGCTGCGATGTGTTAATGTTGCGGGGGGGTGTAGAGCGAGGGGGCACGGGGATCAGTAGGTCATGATGTGAATCCCGATGACTCAGTGCAGCTCTGTTACAGCCTCCAATTACAGATGCTGGAGGAGAGAGTCACTCTTTATCTTACAAGGGAATGTTTAGAACATTACATCACTTCATAAAAATCTGTGTGTACCCAAGAAAACATGAATGAGATACAGGGGTTTAAATCCCATTTCATATATATTTGCTTAATACTCAAATCCAATCAATTAGTATCAGTATGTTGTTTTTTTAACCAATTGCCATCTGAGCACTGTGGCAAAAAGCTATGACATAAGTTTGAGGTTCTATTTCAAATGAGGGCGACAATTGCAAAATATTAAAATGTCATTTAAATGCAAATCACTGAAATAAATTTGTGTCGTGCTGTTTTGCATGAGCGGCACGCCTGTAAGTGGAGCGTGTTCAGTGGGCTTCTCCTTTTAACATGCAGAGCGTGCTCAGTGTGAGCGCCTTGCGTGCCATGAGGAGTTACCCACATGCCCCGAGTGTTGACATTAAAGACAGTGCTTAGTCTGTGCTGATGTGAGGTGAGTCAGTGGCCCATTACGCAGACATACATGGACTATGTTTGGAGATGTGGTGTGGGGGTTTAGTGTGAATTAGGATGAATTCATAATAAAGTAGAAGGGGATTAGTTTGGAAGTGGGATGAGGTTAGTTGAA
>JABJVR010000031.1:7208129-7233631 GCA_025773905.1 Chitala chitala
TCCCCCCACCTTTTCCCCCCCCCCCCCACCCTCATGCCTCGCAGCTCCGGGGATCCCCAGCACTCCCTGAAGGCCAGTGACGAGGCAGGCCTCAGCAGGAGCGATGGCTTTGGGAGATGAACGGCTGTCATGGGTGGGGGAGGTGGAGACGTGTCATGCCTCGATGCATTCGGGCATCATGTGATTAATCATTAGTCGTCACATTGTAGCAAGGTGGACTCGCTGTGCAACTCGAGTGCAGACGAGAAGCTGTTTGTTTTGATAGGTGAGGAAAATTAAAGGCAGTGCGGTTCCACAACAAACACAAAAAGTGCAGAAACTGTAATATCCGATCCTTCTGGGCTGCTTGCTGTGCCTCTTAGCCAGCCCTAGGATGGAGGACCACAGGCTAGCTGGCACATGTTCCACTTTAGGTCACAGATCCCGCTAAAGGGTCCCACAGCTACCATCCTCTAGGGACTTGAAATAATAACCTACAGGACAGGAAACAGTGTCTGACGCACCATGCTACTGGCAATGAAAACTGCCAACACACACAGAAAAAACATTCTGTTTGTTGTGTTTTGGGCTATGACACCATAACCACCTGGTGTACAGCAAACAAGTCTGCTACACCACATTCTATTTTTTCCATCTCTGCTTCTGCTAAGTGTAATCTTTATATATGGTCTTTGCATCACACAGAGTTTTCAAAGAATTTTAATAGTTTCTTTGATGTCATCCTTCTACAAAGCATTCCACAAAGCATGACCACCTTTGGTGATATCAACATCTTAGGCCTATTTAACTTAAAAGCATCACAAAGAAGAACCATAATGTGTTCAAACAACAGTAGGAAGACCTGCAATCAGAAGAACAACCGATCAGTCTTTATCTCCCTATTTATCATACGTTCTGCTTCAGTCATGAGTTATGAAAACATCCAGAACCACTAAAGATTGCTTGGCAGGGTGCCACATTGGGGGAAATTCCTGTCTGTCTTCCATGAAGGGGAATGACAAATTATTTTAACATGCCTCTTTGAATCCTGTTTTTCAAACTTTAGTGTGGGGAGTGCTGATAGGTGTGTTTTGCAGGAGCCTCTAAATTGGAAATGTAATGAAAAGCTTCCGTAACTCTGAGGGGTAACTGAGGAAGACTAGGAGAGGTCTACGTACTCTGTTGTAACATAATAAGGTTCAGTGACTCATTCCTTCCACCTCACACTGTTGACAGTCTGCCCTTTTTTGTCTATTTTTGCCATTTGTAATGAAACTACCATTAAGCTCTTCCTCACTCTGCACTCAGAAGAGGGCAGTTTTTCTTTGCTGTCAAACTGGTCGTGCACCTTATTAACTAACTTGAATTCCCGTTGCGTTTGGAATCATATCAGCTTTCTCAGTGAAATGTTAAGTGTAACGAAACTGACCAGCTGGCCCAACAGTAACAGGAAAAGAGGCCTAAGATGCCAGTATGAGCGATGTGGACAGGAGCGGTCACACAGACACGGAGACAGGTGACGTGGGCTCAACGTACACATCTCACTGAACCTGTCCTTCTCCTCTACTTTAGTGATGGATGCCTATCCACCAACCCACATGGTGCAAGCCACCCTCCTGTGAACGCATCTTAAACCGTCGCAGTGCTCAAAAATAACCGCTTCTTGGCTGCGGCGTCTGTCGCACGGGCCGTCCCTGTGTGTAAATTGTGGCTATGACATATGTCAAGTTCCCCGAGCGGCTGCTGTGGTTCTCACAGCGCTGCTCTGGGGCAGGCCGGGCCCGCTCGGCCGCTGAGCGGACTGTAACGCTTCCAGCAGCCGGCCCGCTCTTCGGGCGGAAAGTTTCCCGCCGTTTCCAGGGAGCCCAGGCTTGGAGATCAAAAGACTCCTGGAGGTTCAGCCGCAGCCGCTGGCCCCGCTCCCGGGGAAACACCCTTTTCTGCGGCTTTCCCTGCAAATATTAAAGAGCGATCCGTCCAGCTGGACGTGCTGCCCTTTCTTTTGCGTGCCGTGCTGCGGCTGCGTAAATAAAACCTGCCATGCACTCATTCATTTGTGCATTTAATATCTGAGAATCCAGTCGACTCCCAAAATACACGAGAGCACACACACTCTGCTCTCCTCCTCTTCATCTTCTGGAACGCTCCTACCAGCAAACCCGTAAAACAGTCCTCTCCCCCCTCCAACAGGGAACAAAGTGCAGGGAATTCCAGTTATCCTGCATGGTAGAATTCTGTGTCAGAATTCCACTGGTTTTATATATGATAATGAGGTGATGTTTTTATTGAAAACGATAGAGACGACTCATAACAGTCTTGTAAAGTGAGATATTGTAAAATCTGTCCTCACAACCTGAAACTTGCTCTGCAGCTTACAAGCTGACATTGCCATTGTGTTGAAATGGCAGGGACCAAATTTACACCCTCACCCAATGCATACAGCTAGGTCACAAACACGATAGCACAATGCTGTATAAACTAAGGATTTTTGGTTAAAACGTGATAAATTTTCCACCAGATACTTTTAATTATCCAATTTAATTAATTTTTATGTTCATCTGAATTCTTTGCTGATTTACATCTTCAGTATAAGATTTATAGACCCTACTTGTACAGTTACACATAATCAGGAAACTGACTACAAGTCCCTAAATAAGCCCAAAACGATATATGCTCCTTGTTAATTTAACAGTCTTTATTATGGATCCACTCCAAAGCATTGCAGAAAAATAACACATCCAGACAGTACGATGCATATGATTGTACTAATAGTAGTATGACTACTTTTTGTTGAAAACCGACTGCATCTCCCCAGGTGGGAGTGATGTCACGTACCTGTTTCTAATGTGACCCGCGGACCGCTTTGCTTTCACTAGTTTTGTTTTACCCTGAAGGTTCTCAGTACTGTAAATACAAAGAAGAGCTACAGTTAAACCATAGTGTCAAGCTCATGAAGCTTATGTCCTTAACCATGACATCTACCGTGACATCTACCAAGCAGGTGAGAAGCAAACTTTGGCCACGAGCTGCTGAACTTGGAGAGCTGCCCCCTCTAAAGGCCAGAGTCAGTACTACAGCATATTGTCTGCTAACAGATTTTGAACAGCGTTATACGATCTGCTAACATGTTTATAGCTACATGGCACTAAAAATATGCATATTTTGACTAATTGCATAATTTGACATTGTACAACTGAAATAATCTGCAAACGCTACAAAATCATTCAAAACCCTATCCAGTCAACAGTTAACCCCGACGAAACATTTAATCAAATGTGAATAGCATTTTAAGGAATGAAGACTTATGGTTAAAGTAAAACAAAAAAATAAACAAAACTTAGGAGAAAATTACATGTTAATTTAACACTGCTTTGAAATATCTACACAGTTTAAACTCCTGTTGTCAAGACAATAACCTTGGTTGGCACGGCAACGTTCTACAGTGCAAGACTGTCCGACCTTTAATTTAGGAGAAAAATGGCTACACTAATGAGGGATACAGTTTTTCAGCTGACCATAATTTCCACAGTCGAATTTACGATAGCATACAATTATGCCACGTAGCACACTATTACAGAGTAAAAACCAGGCTTTTTTGCATTTTATTCAGTCATTAGACCCAAGACTGTCTGTTCCCAGGTGACTAAGGTGTAGTGAATCTAGTAAAATGTATTCCTTTAAAATAAACCTAAAATCTGAACCATGCTGGAGTTACATTAAGGGTTCTTGGGATGCAGGTGTAAAAGCTAAAAAGCCCCGATTGACATCAGACAATAATACTTTTTTGTAATACTGCAAAGATGCCATGTGTCTGAGTCGGTCAAACACTGTAACTCATGGTCTGTGGCCTAAATTTTTTCTAATATATCAAATGAAAAACAGTTTGGATGGAGGTAAATTAGCACTGCTGTGCTGCCTGCAGGTGGTAACTGGATACGTGGCTACAAGACCGTCAGGTTTAACTAACAATACTGGGTATCTGAAGTTGGGCTGAGATCTGTCACTGGTGCTGAGCCGATGGATCCTGGGACACAGAATCATGACCATCAGAGCATAAATGTCAGAAATGCAACAGATGAATTTCCCCATCCTGTGCATCTGGGAAAGTTCAGCTTCCACCGGCAACTGATATTAACCATTTTAATTACATGCAAGGGGTTACAAAAGCTACAAACGTTTGTGAAAGTGGAGAGTTGGAAAAAGTTTTTACATTATTTTTTAAAAACACACACAACCTCTACTGGCAAGAATCGGTTAATAAATTATGAATAACTGATGAGAGAAGAGAAATAAAAACTATAAAACTAATGACATGCCACACAGATATTTACTGTAAATCTGACAGAGATGCGTCTCAACTTGTTGTCAGTTTGGGTGAGAAGGTCTGGATGTATGAAAAACAAGCTCAGTCTTACATTCAGGCAAGAGCTAGTGGACTTCACCTCCTCAATGCTGTTTCCAAGAAGCACTGAGCCTCTGACACAGTTACACAGCCTGGTGTCCAACAGCACAGAAACGTGTCGCAGAGGTGCAAGTAAACTCTAATAAAAGAACAAATCAGCTGTTTTATTAATAGAAACCATTGCTCAGAAATACTTGGTAACTGCTTAATGCTGGTCAAATAAATGTTTTAAATTTAGCATTATTAAGACATTCAGCATCTTTGATTACTCAAACATTCAACATTTATTGATGTCTATACTGCTGTAATTTCTGTTTAAGGGCTTATGTTGTCATTTTGAGTTTCAGTGTTCGGGTGTTACACCTGACACGACTAATTACACGTTTCGTGGTAAAACCAGCAATCAGGGCACGTCTGCTAATTTGTATTTAGCCTGGACCCATAAAAGGAAACACTAACTCTAAACTAACTGCTTGCTTAATACGTGGTTTATTAATTCATTCATTTATTTATTTTCAAATTTTCAAAATTCACTAATTTTATTGTGTTCAGGCTCACAGAACACATGGATGGTAATAATGGCCATGCCATTTTTAAGCACACAGCTCGTGTGACCAACTCAAAGCAAACACACGATAACTGGCATGCCGACATACTAAGGGAGATTTGGAATGACCAATTAATCTGAAGTCTCTGACCAAGCAGGAGACCAGAGCACCGTTCTATGCACTACTGCTGTAGAATGCCAAAACAAGGCCAGTAACTGTCACCTGTGCACTCAGCATGCTACCACAATACATGGACCAATAACAGCTAACCGTTAGCATTCCATGGTAGTTACCCATGGCAACACAACAGCTGGACACAGCCAGGCATCAGACACACCTCTCGCTTTTGTGCAGGTTTTATTAAAATTCCCCTGGGCTAAGTGTGCTGTCATCAGAAAAGGTTTATTACATCTATTTTTTATTTTAGGAAAAGTGTTGTGAAGGGAAGGTGTGTACAAAACGTGTAGAATATCATATATTGTTCCTGTGGGAAAATATGCCAATCAGAAAACCATTGCGAGATGTAAAAATGTTTAAATCCAAGTTGTGATGCATTCGTTACTGACTGTTTTGTCTATGTTGCGCTTATACAAAATGAAAGCTACGTGGGTTTTATCTAACTTTGTATTGAATTATTGTGCAATCAGCAAAACAGCTTGCTTTCTGAAAACAGCTGCAGAATTCCTCCTGTTCTGCTGCTCTTTTTTGGACCAAATACAAATCATTACAACTAATAAATCCTTCATGAAATTTTTAAGTCCCCCCAGTCTGATGCATGTCTGTGTCACGCTTGTGTAATTTACAGTTCCTTGACTAGAAAACTTATTCTGGGTTGTGATTACGGTAAGCAGAATTCATAGGATGGGAAATGTTTAGCATCAGACAACAGTCATCGCTGCATGTGTAACTGGGCCAGCTCTACCGGAATTCAAACCAGTTTAGCCAAAGATACCAGATGAGAGGTTAGACCCCTCGCCTGAAGATCCAAGCCCCTCCTCCTGCTTACTTATGAACTTATCATGATCTTCAAATCAAATCAACCTTTATTTATATAGCGCCTAACATCAGCCTTGGAGGTGAACCTAGGTTCTTCACAAAATGCATATGTAGACAAAGACACAGGGTAAAATACAGTACAGAATTGCACAGAAGATGGATATAAATAAAAGACATAAGGGTAACATTAACAAATAGGGTTAAATACAGTGTAGCATTGCAAAGAATAGAGATACAAATAAAACACGTCAGGGGAACATTCACAAAACAATCTACTATGTACAAAATGCCTGAGTGAATCAATGAGTTTTCAGCTTGCCTCTTGTCCTGACAACCTGGGGGTATTCTAGCCGTCTGACTTACTGCGCTACACGTATTAATATGATAATAAAACAAAATAACCTTGTCATCTTACATTCGTGACAAAAATGAAATACAAGAGGACAGCGTCATAGGGTTCAGATGTTTGCTGAGTAGTGTTACCATGACGCTTATGTTTCTCGAGCTCTTCAGTATCATGACGTGGGCGCCTGGTGTCTGTAATGGCATGGCCTGATTCGTGCTCTTTTGTAACCGATAAATTAAAATCGCGTTTTTTAAACTTACTTGGTCGCTATTCACTGGGACTATGAACGAAGCTTAGTGCCATTACAGGCTTTGCGGAAAGCAGTGATTTGCAGAACTCTTTTAAGAGGTGAACATCATTTTGAGATGTAAGTTTTTGGATGAGGTCTCCCGGAATACCACCCCTTGCCTAATATGACAACTTCAAGGACTCGAAGACGAGGAACAGTGGCTGATCTGCAAAAGCCCAACGCCTTCACCAAACTGCAATCTCGGCACACCTGTAATAACTACAGGAAATTTGGATGATTTTAATAGGCTGTCTGTACACACTGATAATATGTGTTCAAAGTGGAATTAGTTGGTAGTATTAAATCCGCGGGAAAAAAAAACTTAAATGTGTAATAATGGATATCATATTTGAATGATCTACACAAAAATCTCTTTGCGCATCTAGGAAAACTGCCTTAAGTGAATGCATTTTTTTAATAAAATAATTTGCATTGTTACTTTTGGGCAAAGATTCTGAAAGGTATCGTGTCAAGGGTAGCTATTTTATGTGGCATACATATGAATTTAAAACTAGGCTTGATGATTGATGGAAGGTTTCGATTTGGTTTCCTTATAGTGCCCTCTGTTGGAGAGTTTTCCCGGATAAAATGTTTAAAAGCGTGAATTTCAGCTCCTTCCACGACCTGCACAAAATGCACTTTTGCAATCCGTTCAAAATAGGTAAAGGACTTTTCGTTATGGCGATATGATTTGTTTGCAGAATGCAGACCATTTACACATCTCAAGTTATTCACAACTACATTGAATATTTAATACAGTAGACCTAAAGACTTAATTTTTTAACGACAGATATGCATTCCAGTTACAAAGGGGAAATTGCTTTGCTCTGTTACAGCTGCTCTCTACTCAACAAGAAAGAAAAGTTACACCAATACAAGAAAATACAATAATAATACAATAAATATATATGAATATATGTATATGAATAGAGATATGAAAAGTCATTGTCCAGATATAACCCAGTTTCAGTATCAGTCCTTACAGTAAGAAGAGAAATTGTAACATTGACCTGCCACTGGAAGAAAAGATCTTCTGTGGCTTTGTGTGGAGTGATCAGTCTCTGGCTGAACGTTCTCCTCTGTCCAGCCAGCACACCGTAGAGTGAGTTGGAGGTATTATCCAGGATATAGAGGAATTTGGTCAACATCCTCCTTAACCACAACATGTAGAAGGTCTAGCACCACTCCCAGAATGGAGCCAGTCCTCTTTATTAATTTGTCTAATTTGTTAGTGTCCATCACCTTCGTGTTGCTGACCCAGCAGGTCGCAGCATAGAAGATGGTGCTTACCACTACATGGTGCTGCAGACGTCAATCAGCACTTCACCGTCCATGGAAAGTAAAGCCGACTCTGACCTTTTTTGTTATAACAAGTAATACAGCATTGTATAGTACAATAGGAAGAAATTTGGGGCAAAACAATCATAGACAAATTCAAATATTAATATTTACATATTGTCTACTGTACAGCGGTCATTGGCCGCTTATAGTGTCCATCACTACAGAAGGCCCTATACAACTCTTACCCCTGTAGGTCAGCTGCCCAGTAAAACAGGAGAGCATATGGTCTTTAAAATGGCCTACATATTTTCCAATTGGTTAAAAAGAAATGCTTTTCTGACCAATCAGAAGTCTGCATGTCTCTAGCCCTTTGAGTGGAAATAGATCTGTTTTGCGTGATCAGCATACAAACTTCCAATAAACATATGGGAGTAATGTGCACATGTTGCTCCTGCAGATTTTGTGTTTTTGTGAAGCATCTTTATAGTAGTCTCACTTTTTTTTCCCCTCAATGTGCCCACAGACAAATGAAGCCTCATAATGCACACAAACAGCACAGGCTAAGCACCATTCTGTTACCGCTAACAGCATTGCGTACGAAACTGCGCCCTCTGTTGGTCACTGTAAACCCAGGCGGTATACAGTTGGTGAAGACTTCTACGCCAGGTTTGCCAAGGCGGGGTGCATTTTCCCTGTGTAAAATCTGAACGCGCACACTCATTCCCAGATTATTTGAAGTTTTAGTAAATTTAAATGTCAGTGTTAATATATAAAATAAGAATCTATGTGTGCATTTTTGGAACTAAGGAAAACTCTGAGCGTTGAAAAATTATTTAGGAAAAAAAAAATTATTGAAAAACCTAATAATTTAAAAGTTTAAAAATTATTTACGAGCCGTGTTATATGTATGAATCATGTCACAATTCTAAAGGGTTGGATTTATAAGAGATTCACCTTGCAATCAACCCAGTTTTCAGTTCATGATGGGTCTGCCGCAGCTGGTATTTACCAGGAAAAACCTGATGCTGTTTCCTCGGGTGACATGAAGGGCGCTTTATCACCGCACCGGGTACCCGACGTTTGGTAGTATAAAACAATGCCAAAGCGACGGTACTTGTGTTTCTGACCTGCCGGTATAGCCTTTTAACAGAAGCACGTTTATTAGGTAGTAACTGCATTGTCTGTTGATCGGTTTCTTTTTAATCACCGTTGCGACTGTTTGGTGGGCGGGTCAAGCCCCCAGCATGCCCTGTGTTGTTGTTACAGCTGAGATCTGCCAAAGCGTGTCACTGAGATATGCGTGTCCCCAAGTAAACCTGCGTACTGGGGCATCGCTCTTCCTGCTGCAGCCGCAGGCTTTCTCAGTGTCCCGTCCGCTGTAAAATAAAGGCAACACTCGTTTCACGCACGGATTACCGCATTTAGAGCATCACTTCGGGACGAAGCTCTCACAGTCCTCCTTTAACTTCGCCCAAATCTTTATCTCTCGGCTTTTTTCCTCGTGTTAATGCAGGGTACATGTGGCCCCGCTTTAGTACTCATTTAATACTAAATTCACAGAATGATGGGAGACGGAACACTGTAAATAATTGTGCGTTTGGGTTTAGGTCGGCCCAGAAAAGGAAACCAAACTTACTGCTTTCAAATGTGTATTCTTCAGATACAACGTGCTTTTTCTGTAAATGCTTGTTCTGTGGCTACACTTTTGGCAATGGCTGACCATCTGAAAAGACGCTTCTATCCAAACGGGAACTGTTGTCTGTTATCGCCTCTATTCATTTGTAGGGTCATGGCTGCCGCTAGAGATTTTGTGCCCCATGAAAGATATCCTGTTAGGTGTAACTTTATCAGTTTTGATATGTTCTACGTTAACATCCCCTGTCAGTCAAGGACCCTGGAAATTGTTCTAGTTTTCCATCCCTTTGTGCTGCTCTTGCTTATGGTAACTGAATTTTGACCACCATTGTTGAGTTAAACTGATAGAACAGGTAATAATAATAAGCAGATTCTATAAGCAGTTTTTGAATGAATGGATGAAGGGTGCGTTTCATGTTTTAGAACCGAAACATCCATTTAATTACGGGTACATTTCGAATAGCGAATTGTCTTTCAAAAATGTTTACATGGTCCGATTTTATGACAACATGAAAGGGCACAGTGGAGAACAAGCAGAACTTGATTATCACATCCTACACATTAGATAATCGTGGTTAGCACGCATCTAACGTTTGAGAGTTAAAACTGATTAGAGCGCATTAACCGATACTGACCACTAGGTGGAGAATCTTCTGTGTATGTGTTCATAAGCGTACAGTATTACGTGGTTTCTCAACAGTCCTTGATTTTGTTTGACAAATGAACATGTAAAATTATTCCAACATGTTTATTTTCATTGATGTTGACTGTTTCTGCCATTTTATATTATGACACATACTGTATGTCCATGCTTAAATGAAGAAACTCAAACATAAAACTATGCTGGAAAAAAAATCCACAAATTCCTTACAGACTGTCGTTAAAACGATACCTTACAATTTGACACTGATAAACGCCTGTTTAAATGAATAATTATTCCAGGTCACAGAACTGTGAATTGATTAAACATTCCATAAATTTTAATTATCACTAATTTGCTCGCGGCTCCTTTAATGAACACGTGGATAAAAGAAAATCTCACATTTTAATGTGTGAGTGACTTTTTAATGCTTTTTTTCTTTTAATGAACAGAGAACACATGGCAGAAAACAGTGTCGAATCTGTTTAATGAAAACCCAATCCAAAGTAATTACCCTGAGGCATGGCTGGAACAAAGCCCAGAGCAAGCAAGCAGTCACAGGGCCAGATCTGGGTAACATTCACCAGGGTAACATGCTCTTAAACCTTGATCAGCAGTAAGTGTCAGTCAGAGAACTGCTGTGGTTCCTTTAAATTGCTCCAGGATTTATTTCAGTTAAAAAAGTACTGCAAAAATGGGGCTAGCACACATAACATACGTAATATCTCTGCATTTACGAGGCGTGAGTAGCATTTACTGGCTGAAAAAAATGAGCATCGCAGCATGCATGCTCCCTCAGACAGACACCTCCTCCTGGGCAGGGAACACACAGGAGTGCACCCCAATTATCAGCACCAGCATGTGAGACATACATGCTCCGCCAACCCCCAGGGCTCCAGCCTCATGGGTGCTTGACTGCCCAAAAACGTTCTCTGTCTGTTCTCTGTAATCAAGTGGTGACCTCCAGTCACCTACTCTGGGGACTTCAGTAGCTTATTGTAAATGTCAGAATCATGATGAAACTAATTGTTGTCTCTCTGCTACAAGTAACATTGCTTAAGTTCTTATTTCCAAATGGGTCGACATAAACTCTTACATGGAAGCATATTTTCACTAAACCTCTGCTATAGATTGTATGTGTATAAAGATGATTTAGTTAGAATATTACATATCTGATCACCATGGTGACGTGTAAGAAACAGCCGGAGTGTACAGAACGGCAGACTGTTTTGGGCAAACTGCCTCTCTTGTCTGCACATTTGGGCTGAGTGTGTTGCCAGTCTTTGTTACAGCCAGCCGCCCATCACTCCTGTTGGCATCATGTCAGCGGGGGCATCACAGATGGAGGGCTGGCGTGTAGTCGTGGTCGTGCTTGGACAGAGCGCAGGGAGAGAGATGGAGGGCAGACAGCAGCCTGCTCAATGAGCGTTTATGCTCAGCTCAGGTGTGTGTCCCACAGCGTCAAAGGTTTACACTACTCTGCTGACTGTGTGCTCACAACACACACAGTATACATAAAAAAGACAAGTTTATGTTTGCTTAAAAGGGATAGTTGTGGCTTTTGTTAGAAAGGATAAGGCATTTTGGTGCTACAGTACCAAATCATAAGAAACAGCCTCTCTAAAACCCATAATAGTGACAAACTACGGCATTTGTGTGTTTATATTTGCACTGTACTTAACTGAGTACATCGGGCTGACATGAGCAAACGGTGTCCAAAAACATGATGATTTGCCCTTGAACTCTGGACATCCTTTTTACTACAGCTTTCCTACATCCCAAGTCTGTAGAGACCTTACATTAGGTCATAAATTGATCTAAGGACGTTATATCCAGGGTTTTATTTCAAATGATATCAGAATATACAGTAGTAAAACATGAAAAAATAAAAACGATTCAACCAAAGAATAAATTGTGTAAGAGCAACCCAAATAAACAAGGCTTTTCGAGACACTTGCCCCAATTCTTTTCAAACAGTGCTCTTAAAAATATAACTGCTAAATGTTTCCTCTTTTATTCAGCAAATTCTGATTAATCTCACTTTCATATCTATATTGCTGATATATTTAGAACGGCAGTCTTTGTTAAAGCAAGGATTAGTTCACAATTACCATTTCAGCAAAACCCTTTCAAATTGCGAAAACATTTCGGCTTACAAACGTCTCCAAAAGCTTTGCTATAAAAGAAATTAGGTAACTGAAACGAAATATGATTGGTCCCACCGCTTGTCCGTCTTACTCTACTTTGCACTGATTGGTTGAGTCTAAACGGTTTATGCCAGTTTGCAGCTTCATCTCCATTGTACTTGCCGTGCTGACAGTCCCTCAGTCCTGCCCCCTGTTCTCATTGACTGAGGTTGTGAGTTGCCGACTTGCTGCAAAAGGAGTGGCAGCGAAAAGCGCCGTCGCTTGCCGGAATTTTAGGCTCCCCACTGTTTCCTCGATGGTCTACTAAATTATCCATGGACCAGAATCCACGGCTCTGAGCTGAAAGCCACATCAGCGCGGTCTGCAGGAGCGGGGCGACACAAACGCATTGGCAGAGGCTGTTGGGTGTTGGTCGCAGGGGCAGAGATGGGCACAGTGCTCTCAATATCACCAACATCGCGGAAAGGAGGCACCATCGAGGATAAAACTGACGGCGCACACCAAGCCAGCATCAAGACAGAGAAAAGCCTTAAACGCCATTCAGTATTAATATCTGCATTGACATGGAAGCGACTGGTTGCCGCATCGGCGAAGAAAAAGAGTGCGAAGAAGGTGAATCCAAATCCCCCTGCGTCGCAGGCCAACAACAACTCCGTGGACCAGCTAAATAACGAGAACATAAAGAAATCCCAGCAGTCCAGCTCGGATAGGAAGGGGTCACAGAAGCCAGGGCTACTTGCGGTACCTGTACCTACGGTACCAAACCAGAACACTCAGGCCGGCCAAAACCAGACAGCATCACAGACCGGCAAGCAGCTTAAACCGGTTCAGAAGCAACCCAGCAACCGGTCTCTGGTTTCTCCAAGACGTGTGATCGTTCAGGCGTCCACCGGAGAGCTTCTGCGCTGTCTGAGCCAATTTATGTGTCGACGATGCTTCAAACTCAAAGAGCTCAGTCCCAATGAGATCATCCTATGGTTCAGAAATGTGGACAGGTCGCTGTTGATCCAGGGTTGGCAGGACCAAGGATTCATCACTCCTGCCAACCTAGTGTTTGTCTACCTGCTTTGTAGAGAAGCGATTACCGATGACATCGATAGTGAATTTGAACTTCAAGCTACCTTCCTCACCTGTCTGTACTTGGCTTACTCATATATGGGAAACGAAATTTCTTACCCACTGAAGCCCTTCCTCGTGGAAACCAACAAGGAAACGTTTTGGGAGCGATCCCTGCAAATCATTAACAAAATGAGTGCCAAGATGTTGCAGATAAATTCAGATCCGCATTTCTTTACCGAGGTGTTCCAGGACCTCAAAAATGAAGGGGAGTCAAGGGACACAAGCAACAAATGCACGGCCGAATTGGACCGCTAAAACCGGAAGACAAAAACTGTCTGACTCTGTAGGCTCTTTATTTCTTGTTAATTCCAAGGGCGTTTGAGCATTGGGATCCAGGCAGTATAAACCTGGCAAAGCGCGCGTGCACTATAGCCGATGAATCAAAAGACTTTGGGTATCCGTTTTCAGATAAGAGATGTTTCGTGTTGTAACAGTTTAAAATATTACCTCATGCTACTGTGAATCACAGTACATCGGGGCTCGGGTAAGGGGCAGTTCAATTAATGCATGCCTAAAATATTCTACTTGTACTTTAATTGTGGCTTTTAAAATGGCCGCGTGGCGCAGGAGCTACGATGGAAAGATATTAGCTAGTGCGTCAGTGTTTAGTTAATTAATTGCACATTTGTTTCGGTTTAAGGGTTCAGGAAGAACTAGGGACGGCAGTATTGCGTTGCCGGAGCTATCCAAGGTGCTGGCCTTTAACGGACACGTTGCACAAATACCATGTGAAACTACACACCATCTGTCTGAACTTGAATGTAAAATTGATGACAAAAAATGTCAAATTGCGTTACACGTGCCAACTGTTATAGTATAAATATGTTGTTTTATATTGTATATTTAAAACAAATATATAAATGCCAATGCGAACTTGTTCTTTGCGGTTTTATTAAAATTAGTTTGAAGTTTTTAGGAATAAACGAAAAGCTAGCAAGCCAATGCAACTGGTTTCTGAATGTCGATAACCACATTTGTCTGTTTGATTGTGCGCTAGTTACAGGGCAACTCCGCTTTGCGTATTTTCGTAATCAGATTGTATTTCTTAAATCTCTATCGGTGTTTTTTTTCCTTTGAAGATTCACCAGAAGCGGAGATACTTTACATTGCTATCTCAAAGTTGTATATCTGTATTTATTGAGTGACTAGACTAGTTTTCAGAGTTAAAGACAACGGTGAAGCAAGCCCTGAAATGCTTTCTGTGGCCAGTCCACATTGGATCGTGTAAGGGAAGGTTATTTTATAATTAGATAAAAAAAGAAATACGAATGTTTTCACTGAAAATATTTGGTGAACAGATGTTCTGCTAATTCGTATCGATGAACTTGCGCTCCCTTCTGTCACGTGTATTCCTTTTTACCGTGACAGACCTACCTGTTCATTGTGACCAATTAAAACGCTACTAATATTTCCACCTGTAAGAGAAAATGGAATTTTAAAAATGAAAGAAATAAACAGGTGTACTGTCAAAAGCTGTATACACTGTTGAGAAAATAACAGCTAAGTGGTGGATTAATAAAATAATATAAAGACATCTGGAGGTACTGATTTTTTTTTTTTTTTTTTTTGACGAGGCCATGTCTGGAATATTTTTATTCTTATACTCATCCATTTTTTGAGTCGCTGGCCCTGGCCTGAAAAAAAAAAGTATCGTTTTGGCTTTTTTGTTAATACTGGACTGTGAATCCCAATTCAACGTACAACGTTAAATCCACATATTTTACATCATTAATGTAATCCCCGTTATTTAAATCATGCTTATTTTGAGAGTAAGGGTAACAGGTTCGTCTAGACTTCGGTTGTTTAACTTATTACCCATAATACTGGTTTTTATTAGTATGTTATTTTTATTGTATATATCTATTAATATTTTAATTGATTTTAACATTATAATTACATTTTAAATGACGTTTTTACCATGCTTATAACGTAGTTATTTAAAATATTCTTTCCACTTTCGTATAACATTAAATGGTTTTTTCGCTTTGGTCTAAATTAAGATAATTTATTAAACCTTTTTTGTTCAAAAGATTTGATAATATTTTAGTGTAGAGAATAATCGAATCAAGTTAGGTACGTGACTCATCGACAAAGACGTGGTTAACGTGTGCCCACGCACCGAAGGATTGGATCGAACGAAGAAATCTCCCTGAATTTATGAATAAAACACGTGGTTAGAGTGTTCTTCGTCTTGATTGGCTGGAATTTGGTGCAGTCTGTTAGAACTGTCATTCTGACGGAGGGCTGCGGATCCAGGCTGCTGGGTCACTGAAGTCTATAATCCATAACTGCAGGCGCATTCTGTTCGTCACCATAGCAACCGATACTTTACTGAACCTGTATCATCCACATCAGGCATGCTGGATCTGTAGTGCAATATTGCAGATGACTACCCCAACCGTAGCTTTGAAGGTCGTTTTCTGTAATTAGTTTAAGAAAAGAAAAATTTGATTCAGACGCATAGGTTATTCCTGAAATATAAGAAGCATTTCAATAGATAGCATCTACTGTTGACAATAAAAGATGGGAAATGAAGATGTCTCTTCAGAGTAAAGAAACAGCTGCGTTTAGTCAGTGTTTCAGAAATAATGCATTTTATGACACTGAGAGGCACACTAAGAAGCTAAATTAAAGTAACCTTTAAAAACTCATTTGTTGATGAAGAAGTAAACAGCAGATAGTTTGTGGATAAATGCTACACATTGTGGCTAAAGTTACATTAGGTTTTATCTGTCTTTTACATACCTCCACCAATTTACCACCAGCAGACATTGCCAGAGAGCACGAGCCATCTGTGAACTTTAAAGTACAGTTGCTTATGTTCCCCATTTGAACTGGCCATAGTGAGTTGTGTAAAACTACCTAAACTGAGATTTGCCCTGTTCACATTTGGCCACACCCCCTCTATTTAGTGTTTCATTTCTCACTTTATTGCTTCTGTGTCCATTCCCTGGCCTTGCCTTTTTAGATGTGTGACAAAAGTAAGACCATTGTAAAAAATCATATAAGTACATGAAGTAAATCTTGGCCTACCTAAATGTTTCTTACAACAGCGTTAGCCATTTCCATGACAGGCTTTTACAGTTAGGCTCCGTTCACCTCTTTATCGTTTTTGCATGGTTATCATCTTACTAACCAGCAAACGTTTGAGGAACTTCAGCACATCAACATTCACGTAGAAATTATTTTTTCATACGTTTTCTAAAAAAGTGCTTGCTTGGAACAGTTAAACCATCAGAGGGTGCACATACGCGCGCACACACACACACACACACACACACACAAATCACAATGCAAACAACAGGCCTTTTTCAGTCAGAATAATATATAGGTGAAAGTAAGTAAGCTTGGAGACTAAGTCCAAGAAATAAATGAACCAATAAATAAATAAACAGTGACATTAAATCTCTTCATTAAACTGTCTAAATCAGGAAACAGGGACAGAATATATTGACCTAAAGAATTCACCAGTATGGCACTCACTCAGCAACAAGCTAAAACACAGGTGTGAGGCATCTGCTCCCCCTGCCTTATATAATGCTTACTAATCTTTCCTGAGTGTTGCTGTCAGCTTCAGCCTAAGATATTCAGTGTGTGCTATATGCAGTCCTGTAATCGCCTTATCCTGGTGACTACAAGAAGGCTGGCCCTATGTAGAAGATCAGATGTTTAGCAGCAGGTAGCTGGCCTCTGTTCCCTGCATAGAAAGGCAGCGAATCGCCTTACGAGCCGGTCAGAAATGACCAATGAGGGTGAGAAATCATTCCAGGGACTGCGTTTTGTCCTAAAGGTCGCCTGGGAGCTGTGGACATTTACTCTTCCAAGAAGTGTGTTAGGGATTTCAGGCTGTATTTCAGAGTAGACACAGATTATAAAAAGGGGTGTGTGTGTGTGTGTGTGTGTGTGTGTGTGTGTGTCTGTTTCTAAAAAAAATCATTTCTCCATTACATTTAATTATATGTATTCTAATTTGAGACGGAATGTTTGGAGTTGTTCAGTTTTTATGGATCAACTGATATCAGGTTTTCAATCAATCGATCAATCAATCAATCAACATTTATTTATATAGCACTTTATAACAACTGAAGGTTGACCAAAGTGCTTTACAGATCAGATAAAATAAGGCATACAGTAAGAAGTATAAAAAATTAGCAAGAATTGTATTGAACGTAAGCACACAAAAAACTGAATAAAGCAGAATATCTTGCTTCTGAGAGAGTAACATTAAACAGCATTCTGACATCACATACAGACACATTTCCCATGCAGTGCAGTTTTTGTCTCAACTGGGAAAAATCAGGAATATGAAAGACGTTTAGAATAACATTTTTTAAATTCTAATGGTCAATATAAAATTTTATGCTGTGTTAAGATTTGTTCTCATTAATTATTTAAGGATTTAAAACATGCTGATTGAGGGAAACATTATTACAATGTTACACTATATCCTTTATACTTCTGCATATTCACTCTTCATCTTCATATTACATTAAAAGTGATTAAACTCTGCTAACTAATTAGCAATGCTGGGGGCAAACCTAAATCAACTATTGACATTTACACAATGCATTAAACTCAAGAGGCCAATCGGGACACTGTTCTATTCTCTTAACCGACATATTCTCTACAGTGGCCTGGCCACATATGTGACCTGAAAACAAATGAATACATGGACAAAACCGATAACCACCCAGCCACTGTGTGGTGCTGAACTGTGCAGAGCAGACCCTGATAGTACTTAAGCTGTCCAGTGTTTAAGTGGAGAAGCTGTGCTGTGCTAATACTAAAGGTACTGAAGCTGTGCAGTGCTGAAGATGATGCTACTGAAGCTGTGTGGTGCTGAAACTGTGCAGGGTGGACTTGGATAGCACTTAAGCTGTCCAGTGCTAGCACTGATACAGCAGAAGCTGTGTAGTGCTGATACTAAAGGTGCTGAAGATGATGCTACTGAAGCTGTGTGGTGCTGAAGCTGATGGCACTGAAGCTGTGCAGTGCTGAAGCTGTTCAGTGCTGAAGGCCATGATACCTAAGCCATGAAGTGTTAAAGATGAAGATAATATTACTGAAGCTGTGCAGTACTGAAGCTGATGGTACTTAAGCCTGTGCAGTACTGAAGCTGATGGCACTTAAGCCTGTGCAATGCTGAAGCTGATGGCACTTAAGCCTGTGCAGTGTTATGGCTGATGGTCCAGAAACTGTGAAGTGGAATCTGACATCACTAGAGCTACAAAGTGATGAAGCTGTCAGAATTTTTTTCTGACATATATGACCCCTGTATGAAAGTTTCATGCATCCTGTGGAACATTTGTTTTATGAACCGTGTTTTTTCTGATCACTCCAAAAACAGTAGAAGAACTCACCATAAATGACTGGCTCTGTGATGCTTGAGTCTACAAGTGGTAGGACAGGGACCTTTCCATTACTATGCTAAAATACGCATCGCAATGTTCTCTCAAAAGAAGTATAGGCATAAGATTCCTCGCAACAGTTTACACAACAACCTAGTGGGACTTGGGCTCTGCTCAGGAGATTGGCTATGGTAAATCCCCCTCGTTAACAAGCCCCACGAAGGATCGTCTATCTGCCTGTGGAAAGGTAATCTGACATTATCCCCGATAATACGTATACAGCCATCCCAGGGTTTATATAACAAGTCAGTGGGCTGGGATTATTTTTTTGTCATGAGCTCGACACTGCGGCAACACAAACAGAGTGTGGGCTGGCCATGAAACGGGTCTATTTTAGAGGCGCCTGCGTGGATCCATGCCGTGGATTCAGCATTACTCATTGGCCGTCATACGTTCTCCCTGAATCGTGGTTGGGCAGGAACAGCTGGGCCTGATGTAGGGAAGGTTTGGTCAATCTGCACACGCAGGTGCTCCTGTTCTAAGGATGACCTCATTGCTAAAGATTGTCTCTCTGTACAACCTTTGTTGGACTGTTTACCTTTCCAACAGAAGCAAGGGAGGGCTCACTCAAGTGAACCTTCACCTGGTTGTTATTTAGATGAAAATTTAAACAGTAGAGGTGCAACTGAAAGCGATAAAGGACACAGTTGTCCTCATTTGTTATAAAATAACAGTTTGGACTGGGCTATTGGTCAAATCACCCATTGATGTGTATAAGTATATAAGCAAATGAGGTTTAGCGAACACCTGGTCAAGCTACAGAATCACAGGACATACCTTAGATGACACCTGTGTCTATCTCTCTCCTCTTCTGTGGGTGGAGGGAGATGAAGATGGAGCATACAGAACCCCCACCACTCCGTCTGCTACTCTTATTTTAGCAGCCGTCGAAGCTGCGGTAAAACCGTACAGCCTGTTGATTAATTCAGGAAAGAAAAAAGAAACAGAAGCCATTTTCTGTGGTTTGAGGCCTGTGAAACTGAGGACACAGAAGCTGCTTTTGGAAGCTTGTGTCATTCAGGCTGGAACTGACTACAAAACAGGGGCTCCGCATACACCCCCCGAGATCGTCTGACTCACCCTAGTTTATGAATAATCCACTGTCCATGAAGGTTTCTTTTCCTACGTTTTTTACCGCAGTAATGAGAAGTGTGTCGTCTTCAAAGAATTAACAGTTTTATTCCACCTTGCTCAAAATTAGCATATTTTAGCACTGATTACATAACTGCAACCACCCCCCCCCCTTCTATGGGATTCCAGCTCTCATTCACTGGGCAAGCGGAGATCCTTACAAACACAAAACTCTATATTCTGTTTAATTGCACATTGTCCAGATTCTTGGCTACATAGAAAATGTACAAGTCCCAAGAAAATATATTAATGTACAGTAAGGCAACTTTAAACTTTTAATTTAAAAATCTGTATTCTAAAATGATACTAGAGTTGGGTATGGGTTTCATGGAATTTAGTTCCTCTGAATATATAATTTCGTCTGCCTTTTAGCTGATGATAGTCAGAATTTAATTACTGCAATCATTTATTATTAATTTCAAGGCAAATTTTAGCAATGGAATGTCATACTGATTTATTATTTTTAGATCTTTTTTTAATGGTAATTACCAAATCAATCAAAGCGCCTCATATGCGATGAAATATTTTGTAAAGCCGAGCACATCGGAGCAAACTTCGCAGTGACATCACTGCGCAGACGCAGCCCGCCTGACGTTGTTCGTGCGAGAAACGCGTTCGCATCCTGTATCCGCCGCCTCCTGTTCTTCACACTTCGTGTTCTCTTCTCGTGCTGAAGCCACAAAGTGAGCAAGAATTCAGCAAGGTGTCACCATGTGGGGGGGGTCTGCATACTCTGCACCCCCCGTGCATCTCCCCATGTATTTCCGCTGTTAAATCACATCTGCAGGCAGTATATATATATATATATAATGATAGATGACCGCTCATCATTTAATTTGTTCAGCTGACATCGATTTTCACTGTTCACCGCTTTAGGCACAGAGGAACCTATTGACAGAAAGTGCAAACAGAAATCTGGACCACTTGTATTATGTGGAGCCGTATGTTTGTTTTTGTAAAACATTTGCTTTAGTGCTACAGAAATCTCCTACTTCATAGCTGCTGACTGCCGTCAGGCCAATAAAGTTGGCTGGTAGACATCATGTGCAGCGAGCTCCGGGGCACATGCCACCCCTCTGCCAGTCACCCTGGGGAGAAGGTTGTGAGGGCATTGCCATGGCTGCGAATGGCAGTGCCACAAATGAACTCAAAGGCTGACATTTTCAAAGGACAGACAGACAAGCCTGTAATCTGAACATAGCGCTTGACTGAAATATGACAGGGGAATGAAGTCATAGAAAATGTAATCTTCATATAAACAAGGAAACCATGTTGAATATTGACCAATCATGGATGACTGCTTTCTGATGTAAATGTGTCTCTCTGCTTCTGTCTTTTTTCCCAGTCATTTTCTAGGCAGAATTGCCACTGTGAGGTATCATATGCAGTATTAGCATATGGAATATGCTGCATGTAGACTTTCTCTGTCTCGATAAATGCCCGTTTTGAAAAGCGCCATATGGCACAACTAAAACTGAACTGTGTGTTTTGTGTGGCTGCAATGTTTTCTGGGCACAATATCTGCATCACAGGGTATGGTAACCTTCATAACCAGCGCAAGGTCAACTTAACCCATCGCAGGCCACTAGAAATGCAATCACTGCAAGAGAGACAGGACACGATGTGGCACACACATGGTTCTTTGCCAGTAATATGAAAAGAGGAAACTGTTTCCAGATGGCGTTGGTGGAAATCCTTCCATCTCGGTGCCCTTGAGTGCTGACAGATAGCAGTGAGGGAGTCTGTGGCTTAGACAGCGGGCACTACCAGTATCCGGGCAAGCTGTAGGCAAGGTCTGTGCCCATGAGGGATCTAGTAATGGTCTGTTCCACAGCAACAGTGCAATAGGGCAGCAGGTGATGAGGTCACCATGGAGATGGACCACTCATTTTATTCTAGGGTTACAACTAAATTCTACCCTTCATAAAACATTTTAAATTCCATTTCCACGGTAATTTATGCCTACAGCATATTAAAGTGTTGAAATTAATGTCAGCAAAGGTAACTTCCCATATATACACAATGACATGCCATAACCTGAAAATGTAATAAATATACTAGCTGATGAGGTAGTTGGGAATTATAACATTAATACGTGAAATACTAAAACATGCCCATTTTCATCTTTTGTTGTCAGAGACACTGCTGTACCTCAGGCTTGGCACTATTATACTGAAATTACTGTACCAACCTTGCATTCTGTTTACAGTTTAATCCTGGCAACATGGCCAAGTAAAATAAGGCTATTACCGAATACTGTCTGATATATCGAAATGTATCCTAGGGATCTGCACCCCTACAGCTGTGCTGGGAGTGGAATTACACAAAGTAACAAAGCACTGCAGAGGACAGCTAGTTCTCCAGTACAGCAAAGAGGGTCTTGTGTGTTAGTGTCATGTGACTCCAAGCCAGACCTGAACAGGACCTTCAGATGTTGAAGCTGGAAAGTGTAATTTAATTGGTGGTTTGTCCAAGGTGGTACACATGCCCTGTCTGCACATCATGTTTTCACCCATAAATAGTTTGCAGATAATTATAAATTTAACTGAACAAGTAACACTGAAAAGAGCTAGACACGATGATGACGGATTCATGATGTGCTCAGGAAAGTATATATATATATATTTTTTTTTCAAATTATGGTTGCCATTCTGAAGCAAGGTCACAGTACATTTGTTTGTTTGTTTTGAAATCAGGTGTGAAGCTCTGACACCTTCCTGGGGCTTGATGCCTTCGCTGTTTCTGGTAGAGAGGGAAGCAGAAAGGGGGAAGAGAGTGGAGGTCTGGCAACGTGGGGTGGTGGTGGGGGGTTTACACTTGAAATTCATCCAGCGTCGCAGAGCAGAGGCAGTACTGTTGGGAACCCAGTTCTACAGGGTCCTGATTGATATTCTGGGCCACACTTACCCTGTTCTGTTCTTATCGGCCTCCCCCCAGTATGCCCCCCACCCAACACGACATGGAAGGCATTCCTCACCGATGACATCAAATTAGACCCCAGCTCGCCTGGCCTACCTCTGTCACCATGTCTGCTGCATACAAAACTGTCCCAGAATCTCAGTGTCTCGATATATTCCTACTGGAATATGTTAAGAGCACCTGATCATCCCGTCTCATCCAAAACTTAATGCATTTCAGGCTATATTCGTGATAACATGATCAATGAATAGATATTAACTACTTTGCTTCAATAACACATATATTTTTGTTAAATTGTGCATATTATATTGATAACTGCAATGGCTTTTGGTTATATCAGGTTTTAATAGCCAATTTTTAGTGTTTCCAGTGTGTTTTCATAATGGTATCAGGTAGTCATTTAATTAACAGATGCTCCAAACTTGACAAATTACATTACATTACACTGACTTTAGTAATAACCCGATACATACAATCTGTGTTCTTTGCTGGGTTTGATGCTAAAATAATGACGTTGCTGTTAATGTAACGCCACGTGAACACCGTACAGGTTCCCACCAATGAGGTGACAAGAAACGTCAAGGCACAGTGACAAGGACCCAACCAGCACCAACACGTCGGGGCTTGAATCAGTAACCAACGCTTACGGACACCGCTGCACTCATTAGATTAATCATGTATTTCTCAATCACTGGAAGTATATGAAATTACACCTCGTGTTTCTAGATATATGGTGCCCCCAAGTGGTAAAAGTAATTACTTCAACAGAGTGTAGCCTTGGAAAAATGCGTATCTCACAATTTAGAAATCAGACACAAATAACACCGAAACACGTTATGAGACAAATTCTGAGAGAGCATCACTATCTTGAAAAACACACTGCACATACTCAAAACTGAATATAGGTAAACAAGTGTTACCAATTTATTCATTATCACTATGTGTTGAGCTGGAGTCAGTGCATTAGGTGTACCTAATGCACGCAGGTTAATTACAGACAATATAGGCAGTTAATCTGAACCGCATGTCTTTCACAAAATCCAAAGAGGGTGATTAAGGAATGGCCATACACACGTGGCTGGGTTCAGATTTAACCCGGAAGTTGTACATAAAGTTGTAACATACAGAACAACGGTGAATTATTACAAGAAACAACTACATGTATTGTGATTAGCACATCCTCATTTTAGAGACTGACCCCTTGATGAATTTTATTTAAATACTAAAATCTAGTCATTGGGTTCTGAGTCATAACGAAATATGGACGATGTTTCACACAAATATTGTATATTTTTCTTTAAAGTTGTCAATAACTGCGGGTTTCATTTTAATATTTAAAGTTTTATAGTAAATAACACACCAGGAGCAGGTCGTGGAAAGAAACAAGGTCGTGTTTTACCTTTTGCTGCTATCCGTAGTCCACCATAAGAGGGCGCGGAATCCCCACATGACGCCAGATCCGCCAGTGAACCTGCGTTTAACCTTTACGTTTGTGTAAACATAAGAATTAAGGTGTTGTCGTCATAATAACACCGCGGTATCTCTGAATAGGAATATCATTATCCATCCATCTATTTTCTATCCCGCGTATCCAATGCAGGGTCGCGGGATTATTATTATTATTATTATTATTATTATTATTGTTGTTGTTGTTGTTGTATTGGGTCTCAGTTATATACTTTGCTGTAATTTTTTTGTATATTTTTATTTCATGTTTCCAGTACACAGCATTCATTACCTAATTTCAGAGCTTTTTAAATGCACGGGAAATTCTTAGATATGTTCCTTCCATCGCTGCAAATGTATCTCGGAATTATAATATCATTTCGTTGTTTTTGTGACGATGACAATAAAGCTGACTATGTATGCAATGAAGGTAACCGATTATATTGGTGTCGTCAACTGATTCCACAGCAGAGGAAAAAAAAATGGCCGATAAGATTTTTTTTTTATGATCGGTCACGCCCCTTTTTGTTCACATTTCGTATCAGGCAGAGTTTACACTGCGACGTCTACATAAATTATCTCTGTGGTGTGAGTATCGAGTATGGGTATCAAGTAAGTAAGGCAGGCTGGTTTGGAGCTCCGTTTAAGGTGTGTCGGTTATGCTACGGGCTCCACCCTCAATCCAAACATGGACCATCCGCTGTGAAAATGAATGAAAAACACTTAAAGTCATATTATACGAAAAAGTGTTCAAACTCGTTTTTTTCGAACCTTAAGGAAGATGAAAAGTGCGGTGGGAGGGTATATATTTACGGCAGGTATATCAGGTAGATGTTATTTTAAAGAAACGTAAAAATGCGTTTCCAGATGCAATATATAGTACATTGTTTTATAGATAATACGGTGTTTATATCTTGTAAGATTAAACATTACACGCTGTGTCTTGTTGACGCCGCATTATTTTGTATCTCATTGACTCACCGGTTATGGATTTTCCCAAATACCTCAGGGGGAAAATGCACTGCCGGATCTTATCCAAATAACAACGGGGCGTGTGTGTATCTGTGTGTGCGTCAGTTGTATGTATGCATTGGAAAAACGGTAAAACAGTCACAGGTTCAGTGATCAGGTAATAGTGGTATCTAAATTTACACAAAGGAAACCGGAAAAAATCAAGCAGAACCATTCCCTTGAAGATAATAGGCAGAAAAAAATC
>JABJVR010000031.1:7233731-7258523 GCA_025773905.1 Chitala chitala
GTCGCGGGGAAGCCTGGAGCCCATCCCAGAGCACATAGGGCGCAGGGCAGGGGACACCCAGGGCGGGGCGCCAACCCCCCACAGTCATTCATTTTCTATACTGCTTCTTCCTGTTAAAGGTCACGGGAAGCCTGGAGCCCATCCCAGGACACATAGGGCGCAGGGCAGGGGACACTCAGGGCAGAGTGCCAACCCTCCACAAGATTTGGAACAGTTCTTACATAATATCACTGAAAAAATTCCACACCAAGAGAAATTGTAATCAGCATCCTCCCTTCAGATCAATACTGTTTACCCTATGTCTTAATTATACTGTGTAATGGTATTTTAACGTCTGTTGTCTGTTTTTCATTTGTATAGCTACATTTTTACATTGTTACTGGGTATAGCTCAATGACAAAGTGTTTCAATACACTTGCTGTATATGGCAGTCTGGAATTTTGAATCACTACACCAATAATAAGCTAGTTATCCTGTACAAGGTCGCAGATGGTCTAGAGTGAATTGCAGGCAGCCTAGAGTGTGAGGAAGGGGACACCCTGGACAGGGTGCCAACCCATCACAGGGCAGATCTTAGACCTACTTTGTGTAACTAGCCCTGTCTCATGTCCTTCTCATCTCTATGGAAAACAACCATTACTATGTACACCGTCAGCCCCCTTTAGCCTGGTCTCCATCACAGTCACCTTACCTTTACCCGAGGCAAAGAAACAGTCCATCTCCACGCTGCTGCGTGAGTGGGAGATGCAGAGGGTGCTGCTGGGAACCAGGCCCTCCTGGGGTGGGCTCCTGTCAGTGGTCCGTACAAGGCACCAGCCGGGCCGCTCGCTGGGCCTCTCCAGGAGCTCCACCGTCTGACCGGACTGGACGCTGAGCTCGGAGCTGCAGCTGGCACTGAAGTCCTGGAGGACCACGGTGTGCTCGCAACCTCCAGACAGCTGTCACAGGAAGGAGAGGGGAAAAGAGACATGGTTTTACTGATGCTGCTCGTGACTCAGAATTAAACCGCAACATTGCAGCTCACAGCCTATGCAGAGCTGGGAAAGGCAGCAGAACAATCCTCTGGTCACGGTTAAATTTAAGCCACATTTTTGGTTTCATGGAGGATGCTGGGACAGGCCCTAAACGGAAGTCAGCTGTAGCATTACTGAGGGAGGTACCCAGCCAACGTTGTTCAGGAATAATATTCAGCTACATGAACAAAAAAAAGTCAGTGCAGATAGAAAGCATCACCTAAACAACTGAACATAAACAATTCTGTCAATCTTCTCCATTAGGCAGCAAGGTGACATTTTTACTACTTGATGGAGTTTAATGGCATTTGTTTATAAATAGTTGTTTAGCTTACGTCTTCTAGGTAGTAGAGGACAGGAGTAACTGTCAACATCCAGAACTGGATGGAACAGCCTTAAAGGAGATTTATGTAATCTGCTTTTTTGCCCTGGAGTAACCTCAGTTTATGAGAATATATATGAGAATATATATGCATGACAAATGTTCAGATGTCCGCCCTCTTTGCTGAAAGCTGGAATCAGGCACATGAAATGTAAAAAAAAAAAAAAAAAAAAAAAAAAAAAACAATCATGATGGATAATAAAGTTATTATTCATGGTTTTTTATTCACTCAAAGACTGAATGTACAAATTAACTTTTAAAACTGTGTCAGCAACTTGGTAGGACTTCATGTAAAAAATAAATTGAAATAACACTTTTACTTAACATTATGACTCTGGACTGAGACTTAAATTGCTGCACAGCTGAAAAATTTCTCTTAATGCATACTGATTTTTCTTTTGCTGCAGCACAATTTCGGTGGATATTATGAGGAGGAAATTTGCTGATATGTCACTCCTAGTACTCATTTAAGTCTTAAAGGCAAAACTTCAGCATGTCATACTTGATAACCGATACTGAAGGTACTCAGGTGGCCTGGACAGGGCTTGATGGTGAGCTACAGAAGCAGGTTACCCCTGGGGCAGATGTCAGCCTGGCCCTACAGAGGGACCAGTGTTGGTCTAGAAAAGGCAAGATGTTTGCCCTGCAGGAGGCTTCACACAGTTTAACAGCATTGTTTCTTCATCATCATCATCATCATCATCATCATCACAATCACCATAATCATCATCTTTCGGTTTGTGTTTCCTCTTTAAACCCTTCTCCCACAAAAACGTTTTCCTGCCCCCCACCCCCAGCAACACAGCAAGTTACATTAAACCAGCATCGTCTGCGTATACCAACCAACCACTCGAGCGTTCGGAGAAATCAGCGGTCCCCTGCAAGACATGTTTCAAACACGATGCCCTTCATCTGTCATCGCTGGCAAGAAAAGATGTGCAGAGATGGCCACCATGAGTCTGTGGATCACATGCGCGCCCCCCAATGTGTTTAGTATGACCAAAGCACAACACTGTACTTTAAAGCAGGGGTTACAACAGTGGAGGACGGATGGCCTTTCCTTATCACAGACGGCAGAGCCACTGGGATACTTTAATTGCACACCAAGGAGTTTATAGCACCCCCACAAACATCTGTCACTCAGCGACACGGTAACGAGGGCAACACAGAATGGGGACCATTGGGACAGCTCAGCCATTAGACTTCACACAGCTGGAAAGAACTGAACTGCAGCCCTGCAGACTAAAATATACTTAAGATTAATTGTAGTTAGACATGCTACAGCAGGTGACTATGACTCCCCCAAGGTTTTTGCTTTTTCTTTTCGTTTTCCTTTTAAGACTTTTTTACATGGAGAACTTTTTTCCTTGAATTCATTGACAGTCTAAAACATCTTCCATTCCCAAATGAAACCCACACACGAATAACAGAACAAATAAATAATTCAGGCAAACATTTCTAACCATGCTCTTCAGTCTTTAAGTAATTCTGGTACACACTGCCAATCACCTGCTATCTGTAATACACTGTCCACTTATACTCTGTTAAAATGCCCAATACCCTTTTCTAACCTCGATCAAAATAAAATCCTGTCTGGACCTGTACATTCAGATCTCATCCATTCAGGTTACACTGACCATATGACCCATACAATGGAACTGCTTGTTTTGATTCTGAACACTAACCTGTCACCCATTTGTCTACCCTTTAAACTCATGTGCACCTGGTGAGGGCAGGTAATCACTATCCATACCCTGCATAATGAAAACGCTAAGGACAGAGTCTGGCCATTGTGTGTAAAGAACAGAATTCACAATATAAATGCTTATGTCGATCCGATATGGAATTGTTTTCTGTTTTGGCCTTTCTCATGATTTATTTTTAAGTCCCTTTTTACTTTTAAAAAGTGTCCTGTTGAATGCATTTTGAAAATGCTTAAACTAGCCTAACGTAAAGGTCTCCTATATGCCAAATTTCTGACCTTAACATGCACATACCCAACTTGTTTTATGCAAATATCTCATTTGAATATGTTCATGTAAAAATAACTAGATACTAAAACTGCTATTGTTAAACACTGCATAGAATTTAATAGAATCTGCACAAAGTCCAACATCTATACAAAATAAAATCACAACAAAGGAAGAGCATTTAGACAAATTACCCCACAGCCCTTCAAAGTGTAAGTGGATGGATGGATGGATGGATGGAAAAATGATGTCACCTGCACGTCTCTCCAAAAGACCACACCCACCCCCATTACCTCCCTGTATCCACGCTGACGCACTGGCTGACACTGTTAGCACATAGAGAAGCAGAGTTCACCGCCTGGTGGAAAGTGCTGATAGCCTTTACATCAGCCATAAATCAGGAGCAAGGTGCCATGTTGCCTGTCAACCACCAGCTGCTGAATCCATTACCCCCTGAGCTCCAGTGACCAGATCCCTGGTGTACCCTGCACTCCTGTCTTTGTTTTTGATGTGATGTTATTCCTGTTTATTCCCTGATACAGTCAGTTTAGTTCCTATCAAAGGGATTTCTACCTGGAAAAACCACCTTAGTGTACAAGTAAGGGAATAGCACTCTATCTCTACGGTTACACAGTATCCAGTCACTGCCTACATCACAGAATTTCATCACAAACTTTGGTAAGAAAAGTAAAGCGTTCATAATACCTTTATTTTATACATACTAACTGCAATATTAAGTACAAATACATATTATGCATACTGTATACTGTATATATGTATATATAAATAAGGTAACTACTGATCAACTATCAGTCTGCTTACAAGTAAAATAAAAATCTAATTTGTTTTTATTTAAAGTAAATCAATCTTAATGCTACTTGTATGATGAGCAAAATTCCGTTTCGCAATTTGAAAAAAAAGTGAAATTGAGAAATACTGCCATTGTGGCTGTACTGAATTAGTGCCACACTTAACAGCTTGTGGTTTGTCATTTTATCACAAAGCCACTGGTATGATCTCATTACAGTCAGAAAAAAAACAGACAAACTGAAATGAAGAATAGACACACTTAATAAAGCGATGGCTGTTTGCTCAGTGGATTTAGTTAGACAATGTAAAAAACATTGTGCACAGGCACTACTATACATATTTTATCTTCAACCCAAAGATATGAGGCACAAAGGTCACAAAAGTCATACTAACAGGTCTGTAGTCAGTTGTAATTGGTAAGGATCACCTAAACAGTCAGCTTGACATGTGCACGGTACATATAAATCAGGTAACAGCAGTCATTTGCAACGTTCCCTTAACTGGCATACATTTCTTGATCTTTGTTGACATGTTTCTGAAAACTAAAACAGCTCTAAGTGCACTTCCAGGCTGGTTTGTTATTATGCTTTCACCGTGGATGCATGACTGCAATTCAAAATGACATCATATGTTGTAATCGACTTTCTGAAAAACTAACAATGAGAGTTTTAGATTTCACCGTGGAATTTCTGTGATGAAGATGTGCCCAGACAATAGGTCTGTCCCTGCTTCCCTGCAGTTCCAATGGAGTGTATCACTTCCAAAGTACACAGCTGACATATTCCAAAGGTAACCACAAAATTGCGGCCAACACGAACAAGCAAGTATATTTCTTCTAAGAGCTCTGACATAAATAAATGCATAAATATTATGCTTCAGAGTGTTGTATTAGTTCTCATAAAAAATACAAGTAAAGATGAACACACTGTTTTTCAAAGATGGCTTCCAGATCACAGGAGCATGGGAAATGTTCAGCTGAATGGGTCTCAAACATCGTCGTGGTGGATGGTGGTCAAACACTATGTCGTGTTACAGAGACATTATTTACAGCGAATGCAAGTGAAGCAGTAAATCGTATCCAATATTTCCTTCCTGTTTTAAATTGCAAGACCTTTACACTTTGAAGTTTTAAAGTTTTTTTTAAGTATTACAGTTTTCTAATGGAAGAAAAATCACCATCGCTCACGGTCTTGTCAAAATGTTTCTTTGGAAATAATCTTATAGGTTTGAGGTCAACTCTGAGTGAAAGAGGTCTGTCAACAGAACGCACCCCAGGTACCTTATCCAAAGCTTTGCACAAAAAAAACTAATGCACATTGGTTGTATGTTTCTCCTGCATTTTTACATAAGACAGCAGACACCGGACTAAACGTTGAACTCCTTTTATTAGCTGAAAGAGAAATTTGGACTTGGTCTGAGTGAGCCATGTGTCTGGGGTTAATTACACCCCCAAGACAGAGCTGAGAAAAAAATTGCCAAGTGTGTGTTCAGTAGCCGTGCCAACAGGTCAGAAAAAAATTAGGGCTGTCCTCTAAGCCAGTTGTCTGTATCTCCAAAATGTCACGGCCTCTCTGGTTTGAGCTGCGAGCACAGACTTAGCTGAAATTACCCATCCCACCGACCATCTGCGCAGATTCAGGTCACTCAGACAGGGAAAGCTGGAGGACAGGTTGCTAGGCAATAATGGGCCCACCTCAGAAAAGATAAACAAAGGCTTAGGTACCCAATGAAAATGTATCCTTTTTACGGCACCTGACACCCTCACAAAATGCTTCCGTTTTAATTTTCTTAAGTATTTTTCTGAGAAAAGATACGTTTATAGGAAATTCAGAGCAATTCGGAAAGGCCTTGGTAAGTATATTTTTAGCTACAATGTTGTAGGTTTAAAGAGGTCCATCCAAAAAAGCAAAAAATTAGCAGCAGTTCACCAATATCTATATAAAAGCAGCCCAAATTCATTTATATTCTCTTGGGAAAAGTCTTATTTTTAATTATCGTATTACAATACACTTCCGTATGTGCATGTGTAAACACTGCAAAAATCAGCACTAACCACGTGCAATCATGTTCCTTCTTATAAACCATATTAGGAACATATGCAAATTTTGAACTGAGGAATTGGAAAAGACCTATTAAAAACAGTGATTTTGTATTGCTGTCATGCCTCATTCACTGGCGGTTAACGGACCATATCCTGCTCATGATCCCTGACTCAGGTCTCCAAACGTCTGAAGACACACCAGTCATCAGAGGTAACTATTAAAAATGAATTTCAGAAGTCAAACACTACCCTCATATAAACAAAAGTGTCACTATGAACAATTGCAAAAATATGACATGTCAAATCAAATGAAGTGGTTTTCATTTCTTGAATTATGAAGTGCCTCAGAAGAACATTAAAAGCATCATTCTAAATAAACGAGCAGTACATAATATAAATCTATTATACGTGCTTTCCAAACATCTGCCAGCTAAAACCCTGAAAACATTTGTCTGAATATTTTCAGCATGACCAAAACACTTTGGAAGACAAGGCTCACCACTGAGTAACTACAGTCAGAACTGCTTTTTCGCTGAAGAAACATTTGGCTTTTATTAAAAACGTAATAAATTATGTCACACCGATGAACAAAATGCTCCCGGAAGGAAAAGTCTCCAGTACCACTCTTGTGTTTGCAGAGCCGGCCCAGACTTATTTGGTGCCCTATGTAGATTTTAGCTGGTGCCCCTTACATTGCAACGAATTCCACCACCAATCACTGCAGTGCCACCCCTAGCATTTGCCAATGCCCAGTACCGCTCACGTGTTTGCCTATTTTTCACTTTATAAAGCTTGTCCACTTGGTCATGCTGCTTCCAGACCTGTATGCCAGAGCTGGGTAAAAGCATGCTTTTCTTCTCAAGCAAATCAAAACAGCACAAATAAGGTAGCGAAGCAAGAGGTGGAGCAGAAACGGAAAGCAGAGCGGTGCTCCGCGTGACAGGAAGCGAGGCGAGGGCCAGCCTGCAGGAGCACGAGGATCGTGTTGTACGATGAAATCTCGACGTCCCACAAAAAGAGCTCATTGTAACAGCTGCCCCAGGGGATCACTTCATTCAGTGTCGCACTCGCCCTCTACCGAAAAAGCAACTGATTCCCATCATCGAATGAACAAGCATGTCAGGTGGAAAAATATAGCCTTTGTGTGTGAAGAGAGAGGGCTGACCTACCAATAGCACCACACAATTACAAAACTCTAATTAGAAGAGTAAAGCAAAAAAGATGTGGAAAGCCTTTGATGCTCTAAAACAGACAATATTAGTAGTTACAACATAAACTTCAGACACAGTATATGGTTGGAACAATGATAAATGCCGTGTCAAATTTCCCGCCACTTTGCAATTCAGACACTTTTGTTTTTGTTTTGCCTAACTGACCTGTGTAACAAAAGTGGCAAACGAAGGAAGCAGTGAGGGCGACATCCTCTAATTCCCTGACAGTTCCCATGTTCACATCAAAACATAATGAACAGCCTGCAGAGAGTACAATAAATATAATTCAATAAACAAGATCCAGGGGTGACTACATCTTCTGGATTGACTAAAGAAGAGTAAACAGCAGCTAGAATATTGAGCTTATATTTCTTACGAATAGCAAATTGACTGTCAGGAAAAAAAGAGTTTTTACCATTTTGTCAGCCAAGGCAAACATTCTCAAACAAAACAAAAGTAGCTTGTTCATTTAAGAACGGATTTCAACACACTCGTCATGTATGAAAGGACACACGGTGTCTGTTCTGAAAGCTAAATTATTTTATGCACTTTTAAAATATTTTTAAATAGTGATTTTAACAGGCTGTGGTTTTTGTCACTGATCTTTGTTTAGAATTTTCAAGTAACAAAAGCAATCTTTTACATTACAAGTTCAAGTAATTGCTGGGATCATTTAATGACATGAAAAAACTCAAGGAAAAACTATAAATTCCAGATCAAAACTGTAACTCAAGCACAAAATAAGTCACTCAACCCAATTCAATTCAATGACTTGGAAACTAAGAAAGCAACTACTGCCAAACATCCATCCCACAGCCTACTTTGGTAGCTAAGGCAGGGAACACCCTGGAAGGAGCATCAAGCCATCAAAGAAGAAAGTAACGTAACACCATTAAATATAAAATAAACAAGCAATTTTCAATGAGTGGTGGGGTCTCTAACAAGGCATCTGAAAGATACAGAGACCTGCCATGACAGTATGACAACTTCAGTTCATCTAGTTTTCCAAAACCTAAAGTACGTCAAACAAATAAACATTTTTATCCCAAAAAGCCTAGACATGGTAAGGTTTCAAACAACAAACATTGTAGCAAAATATTGTAACAGACAACTAAATTTATGTCATGTCAAAGCATTGCAACAGAGGCTCCATTAACTGAGGCATAAATAAAAGGGAAATTAAATAAAAGCATTGAGCTAAAACATTAAAGTAAAAGATCACACCAAAAAGGAGTTACAGCCAATTTGCTACTTTGCATGTAGCATTTCCTTTGCTCTTATGATGTGGTTAGCTAGGCTTTGTCATACACTGTGGGTACTGGTTCTGAACACCAGGTTGCTTCAAAATGATATATTCAGTAGAAAGCTCAGAAAAGGAGTCATCTAGGACTTGCCTTTATGAACAGGCTAGTTGCCTGGGCAACAAAACATTTGGCATGGAGGAGCTCTGCAAAAGATTTCCTGTCTAAACGCTAAAATGTCAAGAGAACTGAATCTTTCAACAGACAAAGTTCCGGGTGGACACAAACTGGCCACAAATATAACGACCCGTATCCTACAGACGATAACTTGCAGCACAGGAGTCAGCGTCCAGACAGGACTGGAAGCAGAGCTGAAGAACGAATCATGAAGCAAAGCCTATCTGCTTTATTCTCATATAGTGTAAAATTTTCCGTGGGGAAACATGAGAAGCACATGTGCCTGTTCATTACGACCTCGTTATGACGTCCGAGTGGGCAAATTAATGACCATTTGAACTGAAAAACGGTGTAAGACGTCCTCTTCCTGAGCTTTTTTTTTTTTTAATATGGTTGTTAACGAGTTCAGGTAATAATACAGCAAAACACCTCAGAACACATCATCGGTGATGTTTCCCAGCGACACTGGGGTGCTTCAAAATCTGAAAAATACGCCGTCGTTAACATCCAAGTATTATGAGCGCATACTGCACATGTTCATAGCAGCAGCAGATGATGAATACAGTAAAGCTGTGATCCTACCAACCTTGTCACTATCCACAGTGTTCTGAGAGGTCCGAGAGGCGATGGAGATGGTGTCTGGCTGACTGCTTCCATCACCCTGGCTGTCAGCATCTTCTCCTGTCTCCCTGTAGAAGAAAAACTGCTAGTTAGACCAGAGGTCATAAACAGTAGGCTGTACTAATACCAAATAGGGGCTATTCTCCATGAAACGGCTGTAATTACTTTTATGAAAATAAGTAGTCATTTGGCTGCTATTAGTTAACATATGCTGTTAAATATATTAGTCAAACATGAATTAAGTCACATTGCAAGAGGATATGCATTTCCTTAGACAATCTTACCTCTTGCTGCTGTTGCGCTGCTTAGCTGGGGTTTTTGGAACGTGAATTGGCTCCTTGAGCGCCCCCTTCAGGTGAATTATTCTTTCCTGGATCACCTCGCGGATGTTCTTTATCCACTCCTGCTTCACCTCGATGCTTGACGCCTTCAAACAAGAAAAGCCAAACTGTTACCATATAAGAAAAAATTTCAGATTAACTGATGCACAAGTATTTGATTTATGCCAACGGCATCTGATTCTCAAAAGGTTTTGTTCTGACGTTCATGCTTTAGATGTTTTTCTAACTCCCCTTGCTCTGCTGTGAAGGTGCTATTATTACAATGCTCAGGTAAAGAACAGCACAGGCATGTTTTCTTCAGTTCCTGTCGATTGCCCTGATTGATTGGCAGGTTCATGGACACGCCCACCCACACAGCATGAGGTGAGAATAAACCTAAAGCTAAAGTAAACAATAATGTATTTGGTGGAACTCTCTGTTAGACACAAGGCTTCCAAAACCCAAGTTTTGCGAAGTTCCCTTCAGCGCTCCCCTGTTGCCCACAATGACTGACCTTAGGTCTAAGGCAATGAAAGAGACCAGATATATTTACAGAGCACAGAACATGGCAGAGAGAGAGAGTCATCCTTTTGCCGAAGCCCACTGACACTTCCTGAGCCTGCGGTGGCCAACAGGTCATTTCCTCCGTGCACACCTGCAGATACTCAATGTGACAAGCACTTACAGCGCCTCCTTCACTAAGCTTTTGAGTACAAAACTCTCATAGACATCTTAGAATCTAAGCCTGTCACAAATCATTCCACGCAGTGACTGGACAGGTGCCGGGTGGAAGAATGAAGGAGAAAAAAACTAACGCTGTGAAATGAAAACACCTGTCCAAGACACCTTCAGGTATTTTTAGGTGTATTACGTCCAATAGATCAGGATGGCTAGGAGCGTACCTTGAGAACAGTCTTATTGTCTGATGAGGGAGTCCTTCCAGCCCACAAGGCAAATTTACAGGGGTCACCCTCTATGTGTTCTGTCACTCCCAGCTCAGACGTCTGCAAACACAGAGATGAGAGTTAGAGTTTACACACGCGCACGCGCACACACACACACACACACACACATACACACACACACACACACAGACTTGACAAGATTCTGTGATCCTGTAGGCCAGTCCATAACTTTGAACGTTTCTTGTCCAAATTCACAAAACTTAATATGAAATATGTCTTTATTTTAATGTCTTTCTTTGAAAGGTGAGATGTCCTACATACAACACAGTTAGCCAATCAGCTCCCACGTTCATGTCAAGAAGCCAAAAGGTGATGAACTAAAGCGAAAGTAGATATTCCTGCACTTTTTATACAAATAAAATCTGTAAAGACTTTCACTGCTCAAACTTTTTGTTTGTGATTGTCATTCACAAGAACAAGGGTAAACAATTTTCATCTCTTAATTTAAATGCATATGTGGAAATTGTCTTTCTCTTTTAAGAATTGTCATTGGTGAAGGCAGCTGCACAGTGAATTTCATTGTGCTGTACAGTACAATGACAATAAAGGAATTCAATTCAACTCATGACTCACTTTTTGATCGCAGTCACTGGTTAGCCACTTTGTACTGAATACTCCAGTGTTGACCTACACAAACCTGACCGTGCTCATACATAACAACCTATGCAAACCTGACTTTGTGTTCATACATACCCTGTGTCTACTGTTTCCTGTATACTGCTGTTTGCCTGTTGTTCTGTATTTAGTTCTGCTGTCCCACAGATTTACTACTGGTGTTGGCTTTTACCTTGATATGCAACCAGTGAGGAGAAAATTGTTGTGGCAGGCAGACAACCATACAACTGGAGCTAGTACGGTGTAACTCATACACCTTTCAGCTAATTTATTCAGAAAGTACAGAAAGTACAGAAAAAAACTGCCTAAGACCTTTCATCAGTGGCCATTCTGAACAAACTGAGAAAAGTCTGTATTTGTGTTTCTGGGCTAAATAAAATATCTGGCCATTTCCAAATCATGAAACGCCATTAGTGACATCCCAAAAGATAAAACTGAGAAACACAGTCAGTTCAATGTTATATATAAATGTAAGGACTCTTTTCCTAGGTCTCCCTTGGGAGGCCATATCCAGATGAGTGGAACAGTTGGTTGTGACACATTGATATTCTTTTATCACTAACACATTAAACATGAGGGCTCTGATTAAGGCCTAACATTTTCCATGTGCTTCAGGTTACATGCATTCAGCAGCCTCAACGTGGTGTGTGTTTTTCTGGAACATGCTGAAAAGATGTAATTCCACACGCAGATTAGCTGTATGCTAAGCCCTCACATTTTCACTGCACAGTCATGTGACACAGTGCAACAATTGTTCTGTCACTGAAATGTCTCTTGCTTGCTCTCTCTCTCTCTCTCTCTCTCTCGCTCTCTGCATCCTTCTCTTGCTCTCCCTGCATCCTTGTCTCTCACTCTCTCTGCATCCTTCTCTCTCTCTCGCTCTTTTTCTCTTTTCTGTCTCGTTGCATCCTTCTCTCTCTCTCCCTCTGTCTCCTTACATCCTTCTCTCTCTCTCCCTCTGTCTCCCTGCATCCTTCTCTCTCTCTCTACCCGTCTCCTTGCATCCTTCTCTCTCTCTCCCTACCTGTCTCCTTGCATCCTTCTCTCTCTCTCCCTCTGTCTCCCTGCATCCTTCTCTCTCTCTCTGTCTCCTTGCATCCTTCTCTCTCTCAGGCTTCTTAATACTTTGCGAGGAAGGTGGGGGAGTCATGTAAGAGTATATATTACCAGGCGACAAATAGATCTACTGTCAGAACAACAAAGACACAGGAGACCATCAGAAGAAAGCAGTCCACATCCTCACTGTCTCTGACAAACAGGCTACTTTTGGTGTGACCTTGTTGGACGTGTCTTTACAGTGTGGCCTGACTAAAACAAAGTGCACTTGCTGCATATCTGGGTCACCTGCATCCTTCCTTCAACCTCCTTTGGAAGTTAGTCCATGTTCTTCTTGACAGATTAAAACTGAATAAATCTACAGCAGTTGCAAATGACATAAAATACTAATTGTATTGTTAAAAAAAGAAAACTGTCTATAGTAGATGCCGCAGCAGTTGAGTATGTAGCATGGATGCCCTTTACTTTCACGGCCTTAGGATCATCCTGACTTAAAAAAAAATTGGACAGTAAATAAAATGACAACTTTTAGACCTCAGCTGAAAAACATGAATAACGGCCTGAAATGAAATTGTAGCATGACATGTAAACTTGCAGAGGGACAGCTTGTAGTATATCATGTCAGGAGAGTCATTTTTAACATAGTGAAGCAGCAAGTCTGAGCCCTACCAGAAGTTTGTTCTTGTAGATGTACTTAGTGCGTCCAGCTGAGTCTTTGATTTCCTTGCTGAACACCAGAGAGATCTCAAAGAGGAACAAGTGACGGTCCCGGCCCTTCCGGATCAGGGACTTCGGGTCCCAAACTTGGAAGGTGTCCTGAAGGATGAGCTCTCCCTGGACATCGAGATTCTCATCGAACCCTGGGGGAGATGATCACAAGAGTCTTGGAGTTGTCCTGGGCATCAGACTGTCAGAGCTCACTGATCACACATTCTTTATTCTTCATTTAAAAGTCACTATAACTATAACCGATCTATTCTTTGTATAAACTATTCCCACATTTTTATCATACTATGTTTATCTCTTCATTTCACCGCATTGTAACAGGTGCCGCTGCAAACACAGCGACCTGCGAGTCGGATGAACTTCCACAACATGCAAACAGGAGTCGCATGATAGGCTAGCTTGTGTATGCAGACAAATATATTGTCATAGGGAACGTTAGCTTAGCCTTTAGCCTTTATAAACTTTTGGCCTGAGTGCGTACCTTCGAGCATGCTGACATGCATGGCGTCATTCGCCCTCTTCGGGACACTCAGCATGACCTCCAGCCCATCTTTGATCTCCCCTTTGCCCTCCTCGCAGCAAGTGAGAAGCTCCTGACCAAACACACCGGTGTCCAGTCAGCACACAGGTAAAAGCCCACTGCCCCATCAGACCATTACACTGGCAGTAGACATTTGTAGCTACATTATTAAATTATTTGGTTGTTTATCGCATATTCTTCTAATCAAATTGGGTAATGTATGTTATTTTTGTACTTATATGGTTGGACCTATATTTACTTAACAATTTACCACAAGAAATTCACTCGAGGATATAAAACAGGCCCCTTTCATAACTTGTTTATCACATTTTCTGGTTTATTCATGAGGAGACAAAGTTCTAAATGAAATCACTCACTTTATTTTTATACGAAAGCATTTCATTACCGGTTCTGCAGACAAAGAGTCTAATTGAAAATAAACATGGGAAAAGGACTTTTTATTAACATCCCATGTTGGGATTAAAATTGGACATGATATGTGACCCCATGCACAGTGGAAGACGTTATGTATGCGGCCAGTAACGGCCCTGGCTCACTTGGTGCCCTAGGCAAGATTACGTTTGCCCACCCCCACCCCAGGTGTTTGTGTGCTCTTCAGCCAGTGGCACCCCTATGGATGGATGGATTGCCTACACTGCTTATGCCCAGGACTGGCTCTGTGTGTAGCTGTTTCATGATATCTAAGTTGTTAGTCCATTATGAATTGAATGTCCAGACAGATCTGGGCTGGTCTGGCACCTTGAGAAGCAGCTGGTACTTAGTGATCCTCTGCACAGGTTTGATCAGGTAGGAGGAGATGGAGTTGGCCAGGCCGTGTCTTTGCTGAATCTCCTGAAGCAAAGACAGATGCTCGTATCATTAACGTCTACATATACCTCACAGTAAAGCGGGATAAAATGCATTGCGTTTCTAATGTATCAACTGCTTTCTTACATAAGAAAAAAAACACGGGAAAGGGAGGGCAAACTCTTGTCATAACAACAAGAAGCTATATGGCTCCCTCTGTCTGTAACTTTGAGGTACTGTCCGACTCACAGTACATCTCTTATAGTGTTTAAAAGTTACTATATTTGGTATAGAGAAACATGAGACAAACGAAAAAACTGATTTGGAGAATAAGCAGAGAACACAAAAACATATTGTTGAAGTAAAAGTGGATTAGACTGGCTGAACATACATCAAAGAAGGTGCCGGCGTGCTCCAGGATGAGCTGGCTGGAATCTGGTTTGTTTTTACAGTACGTGACATACATATGAAACTTGTCAGCCTGGAAACAAAATTACAAAGATTAAAAAGACTTGCTGAAGTCATAAAAATTTATTCTGAACCTGTTTTTACAAATAAGACATTTATTAATTTTCTCAAAAATAAGGAGTAGAAAGCCATATAAAAACTACAGCGCAAAACTGGCAACCTGGATAGGTGGGTATGTAGAAATACCTGCAGTGTCTTTTTCTACCTTATCTATCTGCATAGAAGGCAATTAGATGTGTCTGAAGCAGTACTGGGTTTCATGATGTTAAAACCTCAAACACTTACCCAGGTGACAAAACAGTGCCCGACATCCTCCGGTAACTGTTCATAATTGATCAGCTCTTTTAGAAAAATGCTGGTGTAAAAAACAAAAAAAAAAAGAAACAATTTAAGGGCTACAGCTGGAAAGCTCCGTAAGTGTGCAAAAGATAATCAATACATTTATATTGGCAGATAAAGCGGCACTATGAATCTCTTTAATAAATAGCTGTGAAAAATTAAAGTTTGTGATTGCTCATAATTAAAACAGTGACATCTAAATTAATATAACAGTGTGTAAAAATGATGACATTTCATTAGCATACATCTTCTATTAAATAATTTAAATATTGTATATTAATTCATGGCTGCAGCTGCTCTGAGAGACCTGACAACCTAAATATGACAAATGAAAAAGGCACATACTTATTATGGAAATCATAAATCTCCTGAATGTTCCCAAATATGATATGTTCCTTGTTCACAATTCCTGGAGGTATTTCCTCTACCCCACTTGTCATCTCCCATAAGTAGGTCTAGGACATAGAGAACAAATCAGTTACACTTCCTGTCACGAACATATACAGATTGTTGTTGGATCAACCTGGTTTGGTTAATAATTGTAAGCACATGTCCATGTGTGTTCATTTATGCGTCTATTTTCTTAAATATGCTCTGACTGCTTTAAAGTGAGCAATTTGCTATTTTTTTATGTAAGTGATTATGTACACACCAAGGGCCATGAACATATATCTGCTCTTTCAAAACACTTGGCAGATAGTATTTACCTCTAAACATTCGTGAAGGTCCCTCACATAAGCCTTTTCAGTTTGAAGAAGTTCAGCCATTATAAACCTAGGAAAACAGAAACCCAACAGAGTCTAATAAAATGACAACAGACTGCATGCTAAATAATAAATACTGTAATTATGATATTAATTGAAGATCCAAAGTTTATTTTAATTCCAAGCAATAAATATGGCTGCACCTTCTCCTCATAAACCAGTTTAAAAAAAGAAGCAATTTGTCCAAAAATGTTGACACTGAGCAATAGGATGTTTATTTTAGACTCTTGCGTGAAACTTTATGAGTCTTTCAGGACGTTCGTTAAGCACTGCAAGTGAACATGCTCCACTCACTCCTTCTTCCTCGCCGACTTCCTCTTTTCCTCGTTGAGCTCGTGATTCGGGTCTCGCAGCTTCACCTCGGGGTCGGTGAGACTGGCAGGGATGATGTCCAGCTCCAAATCTTTGTTATCCTGACACAAAGACACGGGACCGTTTACAACACAGGATGAAGAAGCCACACCCCTTCACCAGTAAACCAATCACCTCTAAGCAAAACACATGCATTTATTTTACTGTCTAACAATAAGTATAACTCAAGGAACATTTGTACTTTTTTTAACACATTATTACATAGTAAGTATGCAAGTTTCAACATCCATACTATTGTATTTTGAGAAATTGTTTCTTTCAAATAACTGTTATCGTATTACTATGTTTCAAAGAAACAGATGCATGATTTTGCTTAGATAACCAGGAATAAAACCAAGACACTGCAGTTTTATACACTCATTTTTCACAGTTCTAACATGTAAATGATGCCCTGATTAAGGTGCCTGTTCTCCTTTGAGCAGAGCCATGAAGTGTATTCAGGTTGCGATATGGCTTTGATAAAAAGGCAGGGTGGGTCTGGAGCCAAGCACCCGCCCAAATGCCCGTGTGTGCTGACAGACGGCTGCTACAGGGAAGGTGACTGCTATTCCTGTCCAGCCGTGTCCCACCAGCAGGTAATGTGGGTCACATTGCAGTGCAGCTTTACCCAAGGAGAATGACAAGTGGAAGTCACAAAGGCACCTTCATTTAGGTCAGACACAGGTAATATTTGCCATGTCATAATGCTTCCCAGATTCTCTAATATAGCTGTCAAATTGCTTTAGAGTTACACAACAAACCTACATTTTACAGGCATACCTGCACTACAAAGGAAACAACAGACAAGGTTCTTATAAGCAGACAGTGCCCCGAGTTTCTAAAACTAATGATGCATTTTAAGCTAGCGTGAAGCTAACTGCCCAAATATGAGTGCAGTTGTGCATCTTGTCTGGGCAATGTTTTATGAATATAACCAGAATCAAGACAAAGTAATCACCGAGTGCATATTGTGACCATGAAGTACACACGTGAGTTTATATGGAAAGCTGCATACCCACTTTTCAGCATGGGCTTTTGTGGATCCACTTACAGGTTTCTGTGGGGCTCTGTACTGCATAGGAGAACCAAGCTCACCATGCAAACTGCATGATAACAAGAAGGCCATGCTTAGGCATTTGTGCTTCATTGTAAGAACTCGGCATCAGGCCACCACACTATCGTTAGAACCTGTTACCAAGGCTACTGTGCCATTCTTAGATCTTTATGCTTCGTTGCAAGAACTTGGTGTCAGGCCACCACGCCATCATTAGAACCTGTTGCCAAGGCTACTGTGCCATCCTTTGACCTTTGTGCTTGGCTGTAAGACCATCAGTATTATCTTTAAACTTTGTGAAGGCCACCAGTCTAGGCATTTGTATAAACATTCACAGGTTTCTGTAGGTCTCTGAACTTTGTTGCATAAAAGCACCAAGGTCTCCCCACCAGCTGCATGACAACACACAAGGAATAACAGTGGCAGAGAGTCAAAAATAACTGTAACTGTTAGAAAGTATTGTTAGGATCTGAGTATGTGTAACATGTGACAGGTTCAATATCATGAGCAGGAAATGAAATGCAAGTGGCTGAATGTTGCCTTTTGACATTTGTAGAAAGGAAGGTGAAGACTTGGTGTTGATGTTTTCTGTGCCAGGTAACACTACATGCATAATGTGTTTAGTGTATTATCTTTGCCTTACTATTTTTTTCTTTTACTTTGGACTTTTGAATAAAACTTTGTTGTAATCAGAAGCTCTCGGTTTTCTGCTGTTATTCAAAAACCATGACACTGGCCACTGACGACTAAGCTCCTCTTCGGCTTTATGTAGCCGTATGTTAACACATTACTCAGAAAGACAGTGTCACGCCTACAACAGCTCAGGAACACACTCCCCAGTCATCACACACAGCCGGCGTACATCAGTCATTGTAACTGTATCTTGCTATATACCAGCTGGTAAAATCTAGTTCCTTGACAGGTAATTATTCTATTAACAATTCTGAACATGTGAATTTTAGCCCTTGTCACAGTTTTCCATTCTTTTGTGTTTACTCGTGCCCCAGCCCCCAGTTCACCTGGCTCACCTGACAACCTAGTTAATCTAATCTCTTGTTTTTGTTACGGACAGGTTTCACAGACATTTGAAAACTCTACGTGGCTGAACAGATATGATTTCTTGATGGTGATTTTCAGATTTGGTGACCTGGATTTTCAGTTTTTTGGGACAATAAAGCTAGCACACTGGATATAATCCAGTAGAGTTTCTGTGTAATTCATTACAGGCAGACTTCGTTAGGCCCATCATTCTGTCCTTGTTCCTAATTTTCATTACAGTTCTTTTGATGCTAAAAAAAATGACAGGAGTTATCCAATTTTCTGGACAAAATACAAAGCCTAACATGACAGACAGAAGCTGGGTATGGGTCTCCATACCATATCTGACATCAACCCTTGAATATATTTGAATGCAATAATTTTTGAAGTAGATATAGGGACCACCAAGAAATTTATTACAGAATTTTCATGCTACATAAACAGGGCGCATTCATAACCTGGACCACTGGATCAGTATCAGTTAATTCAGGCTTAAATAAGGCTAGCAGTTGTACTTTAGACAAATTCTACGTTAAAATTCATTTCCCTTTTGAGTATAAGCATCCTGATGCTGTTGCATTGTGACTTCACCCTTGCTACTCTAACTGGGATTTAAGAGGAGACTGACCTCAGAACAGATGCCTAGGGCCTTCTCCAAGGTCGAACGGTACTTCCCCATCCTGAGGGAGAAGTCTCTGTACCGCTTGTCCACTGTGGTCACCCACTTCTTCAGCTCTGTGACATGGACGTGGCCCTTCTCCACAAAGCTGTCTGCGAGCTGAATCAGCAGTTTCACCTTCTCCTTGGTTTGCTGGAGCACAACACACACGTGTGCTTACTGTCATCACACTTACCCAGTGACACCTGTTACGTCTGCCGTCAGCACTGTGCCTCGTAATAAGCACAAATAGATGCAACGAACACGTATATGTTTGACAAGCAACACACCGTGTTTCTCCACTGATATGGTTCACAGCACAAGGTCAACCATCGCTACACGAATTAGTCAGTGTGGAAAGCGCTTAGTCATGCTCCTAACCCAGGTGACTGAACAAAACAAACTGAACACATGAAGAGTACCACTGCCTGACAAAACCTCACCTTGGCAGAGACTCTGAAGTCTTCATACTCCTTCAGAAGTTCCTGAGTTCTGTCAATGGTCTCTCCAGGAGAGGTGTGAGTGGAGAGATAGTACTCTCCTGTTTCCTGAATCCAGTCTAAGGCCTGCAGTAGAAGTCAAAGGACAGACAGTCATGAACAAATCAAAAACACTCTCTTGTAAATCAGTACGCCAACCAAGCACACAATAGTGCTGCATGGACTACAGTCAGAATTCCTAATAGTGACTCACAAAACAGATACAGGCGACCAAATATTCACCTGCCTGGTAAGCCTGCATTTAAAGAAACAATATGTCATGCAATATTATAAAATTCTTTAAGATCTAGAAACTTGATGGTTCAATTCTCATACAAGTCCTCCTTCCCACCCAACTGTTGTAAAGAAATCTGTTTCCCAACACTTTAATTCTCCAGAGAATCACAAAGCCCCCATCCCCCAGCCCAGCATACAAAACGCAGGCCATGTGCAGCATAGTGTGGCAGATAGGACACGGGACGTACTTGCTTGGCGCTGCGCTCAAACATGACGTACTGCTGGCACTGGTCAAGCCGGCGCTTCTTCATGGTCCAGAAATGCAGCACTCGGTTCTCACGCTGAAGAAGCTCATTCAAGATGGCTGCACAAGTCAGACGCATTAGTGCAGTGACCGTGCATTGGTGCAAAGTCATCTCATGCTACTTTTTGTCAGGCTGCTAAGTGCGTGAGGCAGTATTTACCAATAAGAAAATAACTGGACAACATTCATAATTAGATAACATGGGGCTGCTGTAAGACCATAGGGAAGCACATTTAATTCAAAAACCTTATCAAAAACTAAAATACAATATACAGAGAGAAAGTATGTGTCACGCCCTATGCCTGTCCCTTCTGTTTCCAACCACATGGTGTCTCACCTGTTTTTGTGCTACCCTGTCTTCCTCGTGTTCTGCTCATGTTAACCTTAATCCTTTTCACCTGCCTGTGTGCTTGTTTATGTTCCTATTTAACCTGAGTCATGCTGTCACTTCTTCTCTGGTTATTGTATGTCTGTACTGTGTTCTGAGCCATAGTCCTGATCCTTTTGTTCCCTGTATGTATTTATGGTGCCCATTGATTTTGTTTGTGCCCAACCTAATAAAGCCTTTGTTGCATGTAGACTCAGCATCCACATTTCATTTTCATACAGTATGAAGCTTTTTATATGTCTAGTGTCTGTGTTCAACATTTTGTCAATGCAAAATGTAAATGTATGTTTTTGATAATTGTAAAATGAGAAAAAAAAGAAATGGCTGATGAGACAGCACTGAAGATTTGAGTAAAGAAAGAGCCGTAGCCATCCTGGTGTTAATGTGGGCTAGCACTGACCTTTGACCTGTTGTTCGGGCCCACGGGTGTGGCTGGCCACCCCAGGCATGCTGACGTTGTTGCGGTGGATGTACTTCAGGAAGACCTCTGCGTTTCTCCTGGCCAATGTGCACGCCTGCCAGCACAGGGTTAACAGTTTGTTCAAGGGCCAGGGGAGCAGAGGAGAACACCGTAAACAGTTGTACCCTGATATATAAAAAAAAAAAACACATTTTCCCTGCAGACTGGCGAGGTGAAGCAATGGACTACCAACATGCCTGGAATGCTCCTGGGCAGAATTTGAATCCAAAGCAGGAGTCTTATCGCAAAGCAGCACACCAGGTCTCATCGATGCCCGAAACTTCAATAATTAATGAACATACCTGAGGCACAAGATGAAAAAAAAAAAAAACTCTGCCCCCCCCTCCCCCAATATGCTGAAATTATTAAAATTCCAGGCCCCCTGCAGGATAAGAAATTCTGATTAACCCTGGGTAAAACACAGCAATAAAAATTTGACTGCATAATTCGTGTGCTGTTTCGTTTATGGCCATATTTAGTTTCCATTTCATTTCTGTAGTAATGAACGCTTCCTGTAGATTGGAAAAAAGTACTATACAAAACAACAAAGGAATAAGCAGTATGGTTATGGGCTGATAATTTGTCAGCACTGTCTTATATCTTATAGGACATAGTATTTGAGCTCCAGAATCCCATCTCTGTGTGACATGGTAATTCCCTGCAGCCTTTCCCTGGCTGTGATCTTAGGCTCCGGAGCACCTTCTTAGTGTTTTTTTAGGAGTCCAGTACTACCACTGTGGGCCAGGTCTGCAGTAAGTAGAAGAAATATGACAGAGGAATGTAATTGGGGAAGCCTTCGAGAGCCACGCTTGAGGAGGGGGGAAGATCTAACAACCACAGCAAAGGAGAATCCCGCAGTAAGTAAATCTGCAGACATATGAAAAAAAAACCACCCCCTATTAAAGACCATATTTAAAGAATGTGCTGTGGAAATCCCTGTTAAGGACAGTTAACATCAAACTGAAGACAGCAGTGTGACTTAGACACTTTTCCCTGAGGCTGGGGGTTTGTTTAGTGAAGTCAACCCCCCTCCACTCTGCTCCTATGGCAATGAGACTTCCTATCAAGTCTCACTCAGCTGACAGCAGCGGTGATAAAGAAGTATGTTCCCGCACCACAAGGGCAATGCAAAAAAAACAGACCATTGCCATATGAGAAGATTGACAATGCTGTTACCCACACAAAAAATGAAGTTGTGTCCTTCAACAAGAGTTCCACTGTCAGAGGCATGTGTGCAAATACATTTAATTAGTTTTAACCTTAACAAATAGGGACCGACATTCATGCACCTTTTCAGACTTAATAAATGCTGCTTAAGTTTCATTTTACAACTCGGTACTGCACTGACAGTCATTCCAGGCATGTGTTTTGGGGTCCTCCTGGCGGTCAATGTCTGTTGAGCTCAACAGCTGGTTCCATACCTTCAGGAAGGCCTCCTTCTGTTCTAGATGTTTGCTAATAAGTGGAATGACGTGGTCCGTCTCAGCGTTGACCCCCAACTTGTCGTGGCCCCCGCACCAGTCCTCGTCCCTCCGATACTCTTGCTCAAGGCTCTCCAGAACGCTGCACACCTGTAAAGAGCCCCTCCCACGCTTTGTTTCCATCGTCATGCCAACGTTCAGTGCTAGGACAAGCCTAAGCTTGGTAGGACAATTCCAAGACTTTCTTCGTCTAAATGACTACAGCGTTCCACACTGGCTGTTTGACTGGTGATTCATTACAATAAATCACCAATTTAATTACACACAAACTGTAACTGCAGCATTGCATTATGCTAACGACTGCTGAATTTGTTCATTGCGCTATGCTACACATTAGGAAAGTGTATATGTATAAAATCTTTCACGCTTTTCCATATTCAGGGTATATTGCCCAAATATTGGCTCTTAAAATGTACTAATAATGTGAGCAGCTGCCAAGGATTCACTATCCTAAACAAAATGTCTGGTACCTTGATGTTACACTCTCAGGAAGGTGGGATGCAGAACTCACTTGCTCGGACGTCTTGTAGAAGGCCACGGAGGCATTGACCAGTTTGAGCCGGTCCTCCATCTTGAGCATGAGCTGTTGCCAGTGCATGGCTACCTTCTCCGCGCAGCCCCGGATGGCGTCCGGGTCGTAGTGGCCCGCCTGTAGCATGACCTCCGCCTTCTGCTGCACCTGCAGGGCGCTCTGGTGCGTCTTCTGCAGCGAGTTGGCATGGAACAAGGACTGGGGTCCGCGGCGAACGATGGAAGAGGGTACATGGAGTTACAGTGTGAACGTGACAGGCGGCATAAGCATTCACAACATGACTGAAGACGCAGCTCCAGTAGTGTACTAACATATGCAGACTAGACACAACACACCAAAGCAATGAACTTAGTTTTGAAAAAGTAATCAGCATTGAGCTCATTCATTCAATTTATCAAGGCAAAACATTGCCAGGTTTGGGTGCTTGTTGGTTCAGACAGATATTCAGAGGAAGAAATAAATCAACATTTATAAAGCACAGAGTAGTCTTTTACAAGTTGATTCAATGATACAGAATTTAGCCCACTCCTGGGAAACGTCCCTGATTCTATGCCAAGTCCAGCCCAGATTTATACCCTTCCAGTTAATTTAAATGCACCAGAGAGGCCAACTGTAAAAAGAAGGGTATACAAACCATTGTTCCCAAGTTCTCCAATAATTTTGAGACTGCACTGAAAATAAACTAACAAAAATTAAATCAGTATGTGGATTTTAATGTAGAATTACCACAGTAACGATGCTAAGTTGACCCAATTTAATAATAGCAACATTCTATTCATAAAAACCTTCTAGCTAAGAGTTGCAAAAAAAAAATAATAATAAAATAAAATGTAAGGTTGAGGGACAGGTTTCCATTAAGTAAGAATCTAGGAATGTTGCCTTTTCCATGACCTGTGCCACGCAGAGCTGAACTCTAACCTAAAGTGTAGAATAAACATCTGCTTCCACATTAATTGTGGCGAATGGATATGTTACCATCTTAAAACTGTCAGGTTAGCCTACAAAAAGTGCGAAGACAAAGAGCGATGTTTCTGTGCCAAATCACAGAAGACATTTGTTAATTGAAAATTATTATAATACATGTAACACAATGTACTTAACCACCGAGAAAAAACTGTATCCTTGAGTGCACGCAAGGACAGAGATCCTCCAACAGCCAAAGGTCTTACTATGGTCACCGTAGGCGCGTGAAAACGTGTACCTGACTGTTCTCCCACGAGGCGGGGGTAAAGCGGTTACCGTTAGATTACTCCTACATCGTGCATACTGATTTAATAAAGCTAATAGGTGTATAAAGGCCTTGTTTATATTTATTTAAATGGATTTCAGGGAAACAGTAAAACCGCAGAGAGCACACTAGGTCTGTGTGGTTTTCCTGGGGGTTAACTGTAATGGTGCACTATGACGTAAGTAGCCCCTGGCTCCCATTTTCGGCTGGAAATGGAAACACAGGCCCCCTGCAAAAGGTCGTCTACACTCCTGCCTGTAACAGAACCCATGTCTGGGCCTGCATGCTGACAGCCTCTCCAAACACGTTCATAACATGTGCTAAACAAAAACAAGCTCAACATTGTTTGCCCTAAGTGCACATGTAGCTCCCCCGCTCCTGCCCCATGCCTTCCGACATACTGAACTCATTAGCCTTGGGGGGGGGGGGGGGCATTAACTAAATGGCCCGCTGGAACGGCTAGTGTTCACGCTGCAGCTGCTCCGCCACCGACAGTGAGCTGGGGCACACCTGGGGGGGGTTCAACATTGACTCGC
>JABJVR010000031.1:7263298-7288944 GCA_025773905.1 Chitala chitala
AGAAGTTGCGAAATAGCCACAACCCCTCGCACCCCCACCCCCACCCCCACCCTTTACTCAATAAGTCCACTGTAATCAACACTGGATACGTTCCCATGTTTAGCTGCATGTTCTCTAATGGAGGCACGATAGGCGGAATCCAGGGGCTAAAAAATACCATCTAGTTACCAGTTGTGCTGGCAGACCTCTGACCCCAAGCTCCTGTTCAGCACAGGAAGGCCCCCCTCCCCCCAAAAGTAAATTAGTGTTGGCAAGTATTCAAATCACTATGCATTTCATGCTGTGACCAATTAAGGGTCAATCGCCACAGCTTCATCATTAATTTCCCTATTTTTGTTGGCTTAATTTCCAAATTTCTTCAACTGGTTTCCCTTACTTTACTGTGTGAGTGAGAATGCATTTGTAAACACGGGGAGTCATCAATGATCAGAAAAAAATTGTCAGCAATGTGGCTCCAAGCAAAGTCCCATCATGCATTGTGTCAACAACACTGTTATCTGTCTAACCAAACATGTAACGAAATGTCCTTTGATCTTACATATCAAAAAATAACACCCAAATGAACTTACGTGTAACTACTCTGAACAGCATGCTAAAATCAGCTCGCAGTAGGTGCTCACACAGTTCTATGTTGAGGTGTATTCTTTCCACGTGTACAAACCAAGACCAAAATATCGACTCCTTGACTCCAGCCAAGACGGCACCCATTACATCCTTATACGATAAATCTGAGAGTGGTGTGATGTTGTCAGATCCTGAACACAGAAGCAGTCTGGCTGTGTATGGGTCCTTATGTGAAGATCCACATCTCTGCAAAGTTTACAGGGCAGCTCAGGACGTAAGGCTCAGAGTGCCCTGTGGAAGAAACCTCAGAGCTTTGTCCCCTGTTTATCCATCTGTGGAAAGTTCATTTCAAAGCTCTCTTTTAGCCAGTGGGCATCATGTTACAAAACCAGTTTAATGTGCTGTGCTCAGCAGTAAGGCCTGCCATTGGTGACGGCTGGCGGAGCCTTGCTTCAGATGCAGACCACCTACATGCACTACCCTTATATATGGGGGGATGGAGCTGTGCCAACCTTGGCATGGCACAGAGCAAGGAGCTGCACACAGGCCATCATACTCATCGTGACAAGCGTTGCTAAACAGGCTAGCTGTGCTCATATCAGATCTGCCATTCAACACCAGCTGTCACTTCACAGCACTGAACACACTACTCACACTGCAACTTTATGGTACTGAACACACTGTTCATACTGGAATTTTACAGCGCTAAACCTGCCACTCAGTCCAGAACTTCACAGCACTGAACACGCTGCTCACATCGCATCTTTACAGCACTGAACACATTGCTCAGACAACACCTCAGTGAACACCAGCTTTGAAAAATAAGTGACATGCTGTCTCACACAGACAAAGCCATATGGTTGAATTATGCAGAGAAAATGTCAAAAATTGGATGTTCCACATATCTTTCACACTCTGGATTTAAAACAAGTTAACTCCAGAAATAGCAACTATTCTCGATGTCAGACTAAATAGGGTTATCTTGGACAGGACTCTCTGAAACAGTATAAATATATATATAATAAATGTTACACTTAGTTTTTTGTGCTTTTCCTTTGAATTAACTTACGTTCTACTTCCTGCAAGGAATGTTCCTTGCAACCATAACTGTGGCTTCCTGTTATTGCGGTCTAAAGGAAAACCCATTAAAGTGTGTTATTTATTCCTTATCACATTCTTTTCCTTACCAGGACTTTTGTGAGTAAATAACAGGTGTATGTTCCTACAGCTCCTGTTTGAAAGCTGATGCAGAACTTTTCCAACAGCGACCTGGAACCCTAACAAGACATCGTGGACTATGACTTGCATGCTAGTGAGATATCCAGGCATTTTCAGGTGACAATCAGGTGCTGATGTAATTGATGTTAACCTGGTCAGGTTAGCAGTATCTGCTGGACCAGTACAGCCACAATGGTGATGTGATAAGGTACCGTTGCAAAACACCAGTGGGATGACTTGATTGCTGGGAAACATTCGGCTACTCTGATCTCAAATGACAGCCCCCTCACCCCACTAATCATAACCCGTAGCATGTGAGGAAAAAAATGTCTAACTTATACTTCTATACACATTGGTCTAGGGTCTGTGGGGGAAACGCTGACATCATACCTACAATCTAGGCTGGACCACGCAGGCAGCCTCTCCAGTATCACCTGTGACTCAGGAAATCGTCCAGATCATAAACAAGAAATTCCTGATAATGATCAGGACAGAAACCTCTCTGTGCAGGCTGTCACTCTGCCAAAGGGAAGACATGCACCGAAATACAGGTCCTTGCCTTTAGGAGCCCCACATCGTCCCAGCTCATTAGCTCTGCAGTGTTGAAGGGCTTGCACAGGAGATGGAGCGGTCTGAGTGTGGCTGCATCTCCTTGATGCGATTCTCAAATATGGGTGTCACAAGTGGTGTGAAGTGAGGAAGACGATATGAAGGGCTGTCACAGCAGTGACGGGACCATGAAGGTCTCCAGAGTGATCTAAAGCCCCCCACCCCCACAGGGAATGGGTACAAACTTTTGGAGCTAATTAGACTCTCGGTTATTGTGTCTTACTGACATGAGGGGACAAAAGCCATGGCTGGGAATTCATTAACCTTCCATTAACTTGGGGAGAAGAAAACAGGCCTTTGTCTCCCCAGCAGATGCCCAGAAACGTAACCTGCTCTCACATGTTCTGGTACACAAGTGTGAAATGTCCTAAAAGTGGAGTTAGATGGTGGATGGGGGTGGGGGTTGAGAAGCGCTCTCAAGTAATGAGCCATCAGCCTGGAGTGCCTCCCGTCAGGCTTCAAAGATACCCCCCCCCACATGGCCCCCCCCACCACATCCATCACCACGAGAGCTGAGGCACAGGAACCTCTGCAGAACAGGGAGCACAGCAGGAGAGGACAAGAAAACAGGGGTGGGGGGACTTCAGACACACACGGCTGGGGGCCAGCAGACGGCATCAGGAGCCGCAACACGTCAGGTCGGTTCCCGGCCACGCAATCTACCCCCTTAGCTCTGCCCTCTTTGTGTTTGGCATTCAGTCCCCGTGCCACGTGCGCATTTGCCATGCGTGTCACAATTTGAGGCCCCCAGGCAGATTCGTGTTGCAGAACCAGTGTCAACTCCACCCTGTGTGGGTGTCAGGTCGGCTGAATTTACACGTGACTTGACATTTAATCAGTTGTTTTGCTGGTGCCTGTGTCCACGCTGTCTGTGACCAGTTTTAGCTGGATTTTCTACCAGAAAAACATACAAGCTAGGTGGGACATTGATGGGCTCATGAGCAGAGCTCTCTCTGGGACATGAAGTGCCATCCTTCATAATACAACTCCATAACTTTAAGTACTGCACTGCATTGACTTCCATGTTTGTGGGGGGGGGGTCTTTGTTGCCTTCAGTAACTCAAGCGTTTCCCCATCTTCCCATCAGGCCTCTCAGTTTACCACCACTCTGATATAAAGTCCAAGAATACTCGACTTCTTGGGCCAAAACAAGCCAGAATTTATGAAGCATGATGGCTTCCTCAGCTTTGAGAAGCCTGTCCAAGGGGGCACAGAGCTGCCATTACAGGAGCTCAGAGAGATGGGGTCAGAGGTCACGTGATCTGCAGAGCACCTCCAAGCCTCTGTAAGTAGGCAGAAAGCAGAACGAAAACATCATGTGTAGAGGCAGGGCTGTATCTGTACATCTGGTGCCCCTCCCCCATGCGGCACGGTAGGCGGTCGCTTAGGTGGTCCGATGCCTGAAACCTGCCCTGCTCAGAGGTTCCAGAGAAGCCTGCATCACTGAGGGATGTTGAGCACCGACCCTCTTCAGTCACCTCACTGCACTGCACATCAGAGTACAATGAAATGCTTCTGGCCCTCTCTGAATCCCAGATAAAATAGAGCTAGTTAGAAATTGTAAGCAGGATGGAAAACGCGGGGACAGACAGATGGACGGACGTACTCCCGGACTAACTGCTGGCAGACACACCTCGTACCCCGACAGCACTAATCGGTTAGTGACGCACACTGACACGCTGAATAGAGTGGATATCCTAGCGCAGGGCCCCGGTAGGAAAGACAGACGCGAATCATACCGTAATCATTTGACAATCGTATAAAAATAGAGACCTAATCCGAGTACAAAACACTATTGGCGGATGGGGAGCAGCGTGAGACGTGAACCCCCGCCTGAGCGTCCCTGCTTTCACCGAGCTATTTTTAGCCACATTCGGCAGGAGCCCACATAGTGCACATTTTTGAATAACTGACTGCAAGTGAGAAACGTAATCCGAGCTTCCCTCGTAAAAAAAAAAAAAAATAATAATAATAAAAATGACATAATGTCACGGACCCAATAAAGTCAGTTTTCCACGGAATGAGAACCGCTAACACGCGTAGCGGAGCGTTGCGTACCGGTTCAGTGTGTCTGAACAAAGTGCCCCACAGAGACAGGCCAGCACAGAACCAAGTTAAAGAACATGCTCATGGACATCGAGCATCAGCCTCATCCCCAAATTCACACGTTTGATGCAGTGAAACAATGTTTGGACCGTGAGTATAGCGTCTGCTACCAGACAGTGCGCAACGAGCGTAATAAAAATGTACCACTGGAACAGCACATAAAATGTACATGAATATAATTTTAATATGGCCAATCCTGTAAATGTACAGTTGGTTCTTCTGTGATTTATCTTCCCAATGTGCTGTACTGGTTTTAAATCCTCTCATCCATTTTGATTTGCTATCTGTACTGTTCATCGATTTTTCTAGCGAAGGATCTTCTCACGCACCTTGGCCAGAGAAACCGAAGCTCAGATTGTCTAATCGTGTCACTTAATTGGTTGCTGTAAAAGTCTGGATACAGAAAGAGGCACGGCTGAACTGAAATTTCAACCAACTTCGAAGGAAGCGGAGAAGGCACTGGAAGTAAGGCTCCCGGGTAAGTATGGCAGAGCAACGTGTCTAAAGCCACGGCTGACACAAGGATGGCAGGCGAGGCAGAACATCACGGACGTGCTGCAGGAGACGGCAGCCAGAAAGAAGGAGTAAAAAGGGAGCAAAGAACAAGACAAGGACTCATTTACATTGAAACCATTTTTGGTAAAGCTCATAGAATCGGCATCAATCTCCTTCAGTTAACAAGAGTTAACTGTCACATGGTGTGCTGGGCAAAAAACAGCGACTTTCTCAGGAATGCAGCCAGACTTGAAGGAAACATGGGATTTTCTAAGGTTATTGTTCTCAGACTTTTTTTTGCAGCAGAAACTTATGGTGTCAATCCTATAGGGAACTTTCAAGCCACCCAAATATTGCCTAACTGGAAATGTGTAAAGCACAGTTACAAAGACCATAAATCCAACACCAAATTTCATGTCATTTTCAAATACGAGTAGGATCAAATGCAGGAGTAACTTGCACTTGTAGAATAGGTGCCCTGCTCTACGATGCTTATGAAATACAGCCAACACAACTGCTGTTCATGTGAATCAGTCAAGTTTAAGTGATTTTCCAATCAGAAAAGCAAGGCTGAGTGTGACTGAGTGTGACTGAGTGTGGCTGAGCAACTGATGCCCAGGCAAAAAATGACCTCATTAACCCAGAGAAAATTTATGAGGTCGTTCCAAATTTAGGAGTACAGTAACTGTCAAGATGTTGCTGACATTGCAACGCCCAGGTCAAGTTCATTTTGCTGTGTCTTTCTTTTTGTTAATGCAAACCATGCAAGCATCAACTGCTTGTACTGCAGCTAAACGGAAAGGGTGATTTCTTTCACGTAATTTTCACAAAGTGGAATGACTCTTCACTGCCTTGGGCAATCCAGGAGCAGAACACTTAATCCCTGCTGACGTGAAGTTTTTAATCAGGTAGTATGTGTAAAAAAATATCTCAAAAGGGTTCATTCATGCACTTTTCAACCCAAGCAAAAACACTCACACAGCACTGGGTCACACCAGGAAGTGACTGACAGCACAACGCGACGTCACCAGCTGTGGGTCTGGAAGCCCATTTTCTCCAGTCACTGGCAGGAAGAAGCGTGAGGTGCACTGAATCACTCCTAGCCCTACCGACGTCCAAGTCCCTTGCAGAGCCAAGGCGTTGCTCGTAAAAACCACGCTAGTAACCAGCAAATCCCACGCATAATCTGGGCATTAAATACTACTCGAATGTAATATGCTGAATTTAGAGGCAGCTAATCCAAGGAAGGGGAGGAAAACAGGGATGTCAGCTGCTTAAGGAAAAAACAGTGAAGAGCTCTGTGTGAGTGGCACAGATACTGTGTGCTTTATGAAGGCGTTGGGAGACACAAGACCTCACACAAAAGAATCTCGGCTCCCCTAGTCTTAGCCCAGAAAACAGTCAATGCCACCCCTATTTAGTGAGATCACATTTCTCTGAGAGGTCAGTAAAATGTCCAGTGCTTGATTTTTCTTTAATGCTGACCTGAACGATAACTGGAGGTGCAGAACTGTGGTTACGGGACCAGGATTGTTAACAGAATACGGACACGTGAGGAAATTTTTATGACTGTGGTATTCATGCATGTGAACAAAGAATTTTTGCATTTTCTTTAATAAACTATAATGTTTTTAAATGATCAACCTGAATCAGTGCTGTATGCTACGCTAAAAGGTCATATTAAACCATTTGAAATAACTTGCAGTTATTTACATTTTATTCATTTAGCAGACACCTTTGTCTAGAGCGACTTACAGTGAATAATAGCACATGTGCGTGTCACAAACGAGGTCAAACTGTATCAGAGAATCTAACAGCAAGTGCTGTCCTGTCATCAAAGTGCACATGATTAAGTCAAGCAATTGTCTCAAACGTCATTCAAGTAAAGGGAAAGTAAATAAAATGTAAGTCTTGAATTAACTAGAAAAACATGTACAAACAAACAGCCTTGCAACAATGGAGTAAATGGAAGCATAGATGAAAACATTTCAGGTTTTAAGTTATTTATGCTGACTTGTTCCTTTGTTTCTTCTGTGCTGCTTTTGTCGTATTAGTTAAGGACCCAGACTGCGCCTTGTTCTGTCCCCTCGAGGGAGGCACTTAAAATTAATATCCTCTGTCAAAATATACAACTGGACATAAATGAGTTAGCTGGCTGTTTAAATCTCTTTAAGTAGAAGACAGCAAAGCAAATCATATCAAGAAATTAATATAAATTTTTTTTATTTCATTTCTGACCATGTGAAGTTTGCTGGGGGCCATGAAAAACAACGGAGAGATTTGCATGGAAGCCGTTGCGTTTTTTGCATCTGCTTCTAGTTGAAGATGCAGTGAGAGCCTTTGCAGGGTCTGCTCCACCCATCATGGTAACAGGCTTGTGTCCCCTTGTACGGTCTTCCAGAACAAACAGAGACAGCCACGATAGAGCAGATGGGTCCAGGAGACTCGGCCTTGTTACCGGGGATCTCTGCTTCTGATGCACAACTCGGCAGTTTGTGAGAGAACACCACTCCAGAAGCTTAAAAAGGCAGGCGTCTGTCAGGAGTTTCTTTTCCAAGAAATTAACACAAGTGGGAAAAAAATGGGGAATATTTCTATTACAGAAATACTTAGACATTGCAACAGCACCCTGGAGACTGAGTGAGAGGTGATGGCATCAGAGGCTTTTCTGCTCTTTGCTGATGTCAGAAGCAGACTCCACAGACAGCTGTGGTGTCCTGCTCCCCATCATTAGGCACGAGACCCGTGTTTACGTGTCCCGGCCCCACTGCTGGCCACTGCCCAGGACATGCCATTTAACATCCATGACATTCCCTTGCTAAGCAGTAGAACAGGGGGACTACGGCCAGCACAGGAGAGACCAGCGACAGAACAGGAGAGACCAAAGGCAGAACAGGAGGTACTGATAGCAGAGCAGGAGAGATCAGTGACAGCACAGAATAGAGACAGCAAAACAGGAGGTCAATGGCAGCACAGGAGAGACGGACAGCGAAACAGGAGAGACCGATGGCAGCACAGGACAGACTGACAGCAGAATGGGAGAAACCTGTGGCAGGACAAGAGAGGCTAAGAGCAGAGCGGGGAGAGACCAATGGCAGAAGAAGAGAGACCAGCAGCAGGACATTAGAACAGAACAGAAGAGATATACCTTGAAAGAATAGACTTAAAGCAGCAGATATTGACAGCAGAACAGAAGGGATCTCCAGCAAGAGAGGACAGGCTGGCAGTAAAAAAAATAATGGAGAGATCAACAGCAGGACAGAAGAGATAACAGTGTGTGAATGAAGATTGCATCTCACACATTATTTGAGAATGCAATTAAAGTCTCCTGGGTGTTTTCGCTGATCCTACCTTTACACACATGCTTTATGTGACGTCTTACAGAAAATGTTTCCATTTTCCTGACACTAATGAAGTCCGACACCACCACACACCTTTTGACCAGGGAAACGTATCTCCTGTTCCCCTTGTGTTCATCCCTCCGTACCCCCCTCTGTAGGAACCAAATGCAGAAGCAGCCGGTCTGGCTAGCAGAACAGCACATCACTTCTTCCAGTTGGTACGCTGCTCTTTATCTCACTGTAATTGGCCCGTTAACCACACTGAAAACAGTATTTTTCCACAGAGGTTTAATTTTTAATTGTAGCTCCAGCTGGGTTTTGTTGGTTTCTGCTCAGTCTGTAATTTGTCCTACAGTCAGGCTGCCTGTTGAGGTCTGTAATCAAAGCTTGTTAATCCATCATCCCTCGACTCTGTTTGCACTTTTAAGGTTACGGATTGTCTTGTAGCTTCACACATAAAATTAACAACAGCCAACAGCACGACATTTACATTGATCATCACTCAGTACCATCTATTTAGTATGTTTTAATATCTCAAGCAGTTAAAATCACTTTTTAATGTTGTTGGCTTTACTTAGAGACCATGTAATTTTGTAAGATGGCTTCTATTACAGTGGTGCACCCTTGTTACCACCTAGATATACAGTATCTCCTGTAGGCTGTGTGATCATGAACAGCCTCATCGTATATGCTGTCCACAACTGGAAGTGACACAAAGCTACACAAACTGGCTCCGTTCAGAACACAGGAGGTCTTTGCTGTGACACATTTCCACTGTATTTTCCCAGCATTCCTGTGTGATTTGGTCACAAGGGGTCACTTGACACTCTGCTCTGATTTACACCAGTGGCTGAGTTGTCAGATTAACAGTGTGCAGGTCAGAGGTTCACCCTTTGGATAGGCTGCGTCAGACTAGGCAATATTGCGGTATTTTAAAAGATCAGCCTTCTTATTTTAACTCAGCTGAAACGTTTATCATGTGGTTTGTTTGACCTGGCACTGGTGTGGCCAGCCACCCAGTGCCAGTGTTCCCAGTTTGTCCATGAATCAAGCAGCACTCTGGCTGAGAGGAGCACCAGAGTTGTGCGCGTCGGCTGGGTTTCAGGCCGCTCTACTTGGGCTCGATCTGGCAGGTCGTCCGACCATTGTGCCGAACGCAATTGCGAATGAATGCTTCTCACACGGCCAACGCAGTGACTTCCCGTGCTCCAGGATGCGACAGAAGGTGACTGCGTGGGAACGATGAGCTCATTCACAACCACGCCTTCATCTGCTCTTCGGGACTGACTCTACAGCCGTGTGGTCTCCACAATGCCGATGTGTGCCTCGCCATGAATCCCACCTGCCCCAGATCACGACAGTTATAACAATACTTTCTTGAATGACCTCACAAGCACCTCCCTCCTGCTCCAACCTGTTGAACCCTAACTCTACCTCTAGCTACACTCTGGCCCAAACCCAAACCCCCTTTATTTTTCACTAATGCCCTTTTTATGCTGTTTGCTCCTGCCCTTTAGACAGCCCAAGCCCACCACTGGAGTACAGTAGGCCAAGTTTACCTCAAATTTACCTTCTCAGCTGCCAGATGTGTAGATATGTTGGCTAACTGAAAGACGGCAATGAATGGAAAACATCATGACTGGGAATGCAGAGAGACTATAGAATTATAAAATAAAGCAACTTGGTAAAATCTGTGCAGAAAATTACTGGTCTTGGTGTTATTTACTTGGTTTATAGCATACAAAGCACCTGATTGGCTGTCTTGGGTTGCAATTACCTGCTGTACCTCATGGTTAGTGTTATTGTTCAGTCATGGGGGCAGCCATACTGGAATGTTAATAAGGTGGCCTTCCCTCCCACACAGTGACCTGAAAGTTGGGGCTTCTCTAACAGCACTGCGATGTAATCAGGGTCCCCAAGATGTGCAGACAAACGTGACTCATTTCACTCCCATTATGTTTTATAGCATTCTGTTTCTCCCAGATCCCAAAATGCTGACATTCCTCACTTTTATAGGTAACCTACAAGTGTAGCTGCAGTTTCAGTGGAGTTCTGTTCTCAGACATAAAAAGAACTAGTGGCAGTCCACACGAAATTCCAAACCATTTTAAACATCCATGCTGACCAGTTTGCCAGCCACTACCAGTGACATCGTCACTTTTGGTCCCCTGGGGTGTTTTTAAACTTAACCCTCTAACCTTCCCTTCCCACCAGCTTCTAAAGTGAAAAACTGAACTGACAAAAATATTAGAGAGGCTGTTTTTCACCTTGGAGAGCACCTAGCTAAACCACCCTTTTTAGCTTACCTTTAGACTTTTTCGAACATGCTGACAACTAGCTGGGTGTCTGACGAGGATGCAGAACGCAGCACCCCCTGTGCCGCAAGGGCATTTTCCAGGGTGCTATTCTATGTGGTTGCTCTTTGGCCAACAGGCTCTTCCTTATTCCCACCAGCATGAGACAGGATGCACCCCCCCCCGTCCCATTCCCCCACCACCACGTCAGACCTATGGGCTGCATTTTATTGCTTTGACTGCCTTCAGTTTGCCTCTGCGGAAGCACATAAGTCACACTGCAGATGTCGTTTTTGACATACCAGCGCCCTGCCACCTGACACAGCCGTGGCTGAGAAGTGGAATCCACACACCACCATGGCTGTGCTGTTCACCTGAAGGGAGCGGCGCTCATTTAATATACATCAGTTCTCTTCAGATCCATCCCATGTGACCTCGCGCAGCTCCTGAGCTTTGATTGCAGGATCAGATGCGAGAACCCCTCCAGAAAGTGACAGAACCCCTCAGGTTAACATGGAATATCATGGTTTAAAAAAAAAAGAGAACGGCAGTCCACCCGAGACAATTTTATAAAGCCATGTTCTTCGTATGCTACTCCTTCTATTAAATTTCAACTCTTTCTCCATTTTATCCTGAGAATTAAACTGACGCATCTGCACCAAAAGACAGGGGAATGTGTCCATTCATTGTACACTGAACAGTTGAGTAGACTAACGGCAAGGATGTCAGTTACATTTTACTGCGGCATAATGGGTAATCACGATTGCTGATAATTGCTTGTACTGCATGGCGTTTCCTGTTATTTCTTAATTGCTTCAATCAGAGATGCTCATAATGGTGCCACTGTGAGGCTGTTTATCATTCCGTCTGCTCGCTGTAACCACCTGTCACTGTAACCTTTCAAACTGCATGACACTGTTGATTTTGAGGACCACCCCTGGCTTTACACCTGACGAGGTATAAATGTAGATCAGGGATTGACTCCCAATGGGAGGAGGGCGGCCCCCACGACTCCATACTGTAGACAGAACTGCCACGGTTCCAGCTGTCAATCCCACCCATTAGCACAAGGAAAAGCTGTTGTAACAAAATCTCATGCTAAGCTGCTGGTCCGAAGCAGTCTTGGCAGGTTGGCAGGACCCCTCATTAGAAGCACAACTGGCTAACTGGACTTTTACCAAATGGTCCAGCACACCCGACCACTGGAGTAACAGGCTTCCAGCCGGGAGGTGGACGGTCTCAGCACCTCAGCAGTACCTGTACATTTCTCACATGATGACATTGTGCTGCCAACCAAGATTCCAGTAATATTTTGGTGCCATGAGGCTGCATCAGAACCGCCAATCCAAACCATGTGGCATTGTGTATAACATGCATGATAGTGCTGCATTCTTCCACTACAGCTGATGTTCACCATTTCACCAGAGTCAGTTCTGATCCATTTATACTCATACAGCTGGGTGTTTTTACGGAAGCACTTTAGGCTGTGTAGAAAATTCAAAGGTGCAACAGAAATATCCATATCAGCATCACACCACTGACTTTTCCACCAAAAGCACAGGTGCTAAACACGCTCCTCCCCTTCACCTTTAGGATTATCAAACCAGTGGTAAAATGTTTCATGTTTAACACGTGAGAACTTGTCATGAACCTGGATATATTGGCTGCTTCTTTACGTCTTACACACAAGAGCAGTTTATTTGCAGAAGCACGTCTTCAGGCACGCTGTAGCGTGCCAACAAACGCGGCCCTTCCTTAAATGCAGACCATGCCGTATTAGTGGTAGGTTTGACTTTCACAGGCTGCTCATGTTGACGTGATCAGCAGCCCGGAGGAGAACTGTACTGAACACCAAGAGCAAAGCATCTTTAAACATGATCTCTTATTACATCGGCCATCTGCTGCACACGGCCCACAATTCAACTGGTCTCAACACCTAATCACAAAAATTTAAACGTTAAGTATGCAGCACACGGCTGTTTTCAACAGTAACCACACCCCTTGGAAAGAAACCATCAGATCCTCTATAGGTACGTGAATATCTAGGTGTTGTTTCCCTCAAGATCAGCAGCAGAGTCTTCTCCAGCTTGCACTGTCAGGCTTAGGGACCATCAACATTCAAATGTCTTTGGGTGATAGGAAACTAGACCCTGCAGCCGTAACAACAGGGGGCCTGTCTGCCCTTCCAGTTTCCTTCGTGCATGGGATGATGATCCAGTAATCCCCACAAATCTCCTTTTGGTGTCCCAGTTTACCCAGTGGGCATCCCTCTTCTCCAATTAACCATCTGCTGCGCTACACAGCGGTGGGCCAACCAGCAGTGCCTCCTTCAGCCCAGAAGCGGGGGTGTCACACCCCCTCACCTTCACCATGTGTTTCTCAGCAACAAGAACACAGCACTGAACTGTACCCGCTCTGCAAAATGGTAGATTTCTCCTTGCGTGGTCAAAGGGCAAGACTGACAGGTGACCATGAGAGGGAATCTCACAAGCCCAGTGAGTGGGGTCTGCACCCACCACTCAGTCCGCTGGGTTTTTTTCACATGCTGAATCACTTGAAACAGCATGATTCTGATCATGTGCTCCTCCATACCTTCAACACCCCCACTTCTTAGTACTAATTATTTGTGCTCTGATTTTGACAGAGGCCAGAATGTCACTGTGTACACGGGTACAATCAGAATGGCAGTGCCCTCTGACCAGCCCAACGAGCATAAAACGTCCAGCCATCTGCTGAGAGCAGTGGCCCCGTCGCCCCCGGGCACCATGGACATCTGGCTCCAAGTCGCACACGCTCAAAGAGGAGTGCGAAAGCCAGTGCACAGAGCGGCCTCTGAATCAGAAGGGGGAACGTTCGACCTACAGACCAGAGCCATGTACATTCTGCCTCCTCAGCCAGGCCTCACACTCCTCAGCCCTTGAGAGAAACAAAGAGCTTAAATGCACATTTAAGCATAGCACCCGTGACCATCGTCTAGAGCATACATGAAGCTCTGACCGCTCCTACGGAACTCTGTAAGCACCGGCTCCATTCACACACACACAACGCACGTCACATCAAATTTTTGCCCGTCAAAAGAGATAAGCACGTATCCCAGCAGAACCACCGTGACCCACTCGTATGAGCGTCCAGCGCCGAGACTCGAGGCATCAAACGCAGACTTTCTTTTCATGTACAAACACCTGCTGTTTTTTTCCAGTGGCCCAATTTTGGTGATTAATTAATTTATTTTACTAATGTGCCTACTGCAGACAGTATACTTACACACCTGGTCGACCATTTTGTGCAGCTGAAGCTAGCTGCTGTGCACGGCTCGACCCGGCCAGATACTCACTCCTGCTCTTCCCACGGCTCAACGTCTGCAGCCATCTGTGCACGCAGACAGAAAAATAAAGATATTCCAAGGCTCAGTGCAAAGAACCGTCCAGCACATCTACATGATGGAAGAGCAGGGTCCACTTCAGCACTTTCCCATGTGGCTGACACTGTACTGAAGAACAAGACCACTTAGTGAAATGGACTTACAGCCCAGAAGGTCACTTTAAAAGTCTATGGGTTGTTATATTTGCAATGTAAAGCTTGATGCTCAGTTTAAATTACTCCAGAGAAATATATGCAACCTTATGGCTATTTTGGCAGAATCGTTTGGTCAGGAGCTGAGTCGGTAATGTAATGAATCCACTCTAGAGATGGGGGAGTTGTGCGCCTGTACATAGAGATAATCTACTAATGAGCCCCTAATAAGCACATTCTCCTCTGGGGCAAAGCATACAAATGCACTTCTACACTCTCTACTGCCACGAGAAGCTAATGTATTCATGCTGACTGTCTGTCTGCCTGCCTGCCTGCCTGCCTGCCTGCCTGCCTACCCGCCTGCCTGCCTGCCTGCCTGCCTACCCGCCTGCCTGCCTGCCTGCCTGCCTGCCTTCCTACCCGCCTGCCTGTCTGCCTGCCTGCCTGCCTGCCTACCTACCCGCCTGCCTACCTACCCGCCTGCCTGCCTGCCTACCTACCCGCCTGCCTGCCTGCCTGCCTGCCTACCTACCCGCCTGCCTGCCTGCCTGCCTGCCTGCCTGCCTGCCTGCCTGCCCGCCCTGACAGATTTGGTGTTCTGAAGGAGGTGGCCAGGGACTTGCAGCAATGGACAAACATACCCACTGATGGCAGACCTTGGTGAATCTCAAACAGACATGTGGCTTCACCTCTCAGGAGAAGACAAAAAAAGACATCCTTCTGTGCTTCTCAACAATTCCCTGTCTAACCTTGTTCTCCTTCAAGTGCTCTGGATCCACTAGACAAGACCTTTTCATCCGAAGGGTCACTTACGAAACATAACACTTGGAGTCAATACAGGAATTCTCATACACCGGTTACCTAATGTACGGCCAAACACACTGTTGCAAAGAGAAGAGCTGAACAGAAGGGTTAGCTACATGCCTCAGAAGCAGGAATACTTAGAATCACTGACTGAAGCATAAATTCTGTTAATTTTGCCAATGAACCAGCACAGCAGATTAAGACCCCTTTGGTTCATGGTAGCAGAGCTAAATCTGAAGTCAGCACAGGTAAAGCCCCTGCTACAGAACCACAGGGGGCCACTTTTCACATGATACAAATTATTCTCTGCTGGTGACTGATCACACCACCTGATCACTTTCACTCTCTGCATTGTAAACGTGCAACAATGCAGACTAAATTACATGCAAAGTCCTACCTGCTGAGAGTTTAAAATACAACTAGTGGTACATTGGGCAGTCAGAACCGAGCCTGACAGCTACATGGCTTCCAAATTTATAGCAACAGCCAAGACGACAACACTGTCATTACAGTCCTTTAAAAAGCATTACAGTGGCAGCATATTACTCCATTAAATGTAGTCATTTCCCATTTGAACTGAATAAAGCAAAGGGCTTTTGCGAAGAGCTGGCTACCCTTTTCAATTTGCTCCACTGCGTACCAGTAGGGGGCGTGACTTTCAAAAACAGACGCACTACCTCCTCACCAAAAATCACCAGCCTGTGTCAGTCTACTGAACTATGACGACAATGTCAAAAACCCAGCGGTACGATTTCTCAGACTGCTTACATTAAACGCTGTTGAGAGAAAAAAAAAAGTGACAGCGCAAAATGACATTGAAGACAAGTTCCAGAACTCCGAAAATGTGTTTCTTTGAACTTTGCATCCAAAATTTCAAGCGCCGGCGCGAGGCATGCGTACATGCAGAACCAAACGTAAAATCCCGCTTCACTCGACTGAGCGCAGGTACAACGTGCGCGACCAGGGTGGATGACAACACTGAAGCGTGGTGACTGATACAGAGACTGACATCTCGCTGTCAGGGACGCGTGTGCGAGACGATTTTGGGCATGCTGTACAAGTGTGGCTCCCTAACCGAAACGGTCCGGTCCGGCTGATGCTGTACAGCTGTTCTCCTGTGTCATCGCTAAGGCTGGAGAGCCCCATCGGGAATCAGATGATATTTTGAACAGTTGGAAACTCACTGATGTACATAGCTGGTATCGATCGTGGCGGTGCAATTTCAAGACTGTACTGAGAATACTGTATACGTTTCCCTACATTGATGAATGCGTGCTCTTTATGCTCAATAACGGGCATTCTGAAACGGAACCGGCGCGTTTCTACAATAAAATATCGTATTATTTTGGACTGATGTCTTCATAGAGAGTATACTGAAAATTATAGTTACATACCTGCTTTAAAAAACGCGTCTGTATCCGAGTCAGTAGGTCCATCCTCTGCAGCCTCAGCTGAATTCATAATTTCTCCCTGTTAATTAAAGAAAATCTAACGCAAAGTATATCCAGTGATGTCCCTTATAAAATCAGTGCACGACTACCTCCATGTTCTTCTGCTCCTGGTCTTAGCGGCTCGTTTCGCTGTAGAGGGTTGCAGTCTGAGTTATTGGCGACAAAGACTAGCGCTGTATTTCGGTCTATTGTTCACGACTCAGCTTTGTACAGTAGCTCCGGTGGAAGAAAAAAAAGTGTTCGACACTTTGACATGGGGAAAATTCAAGCAAGCAAGCAAGCGACTCGCCTGTGAAGAGTGCAGGATTGGTTTAACTGAGCCTGTCGAGTTGCGAATATAATTTCAGCATCTCCCTAGATGTGCTGCGCCCAGACAAGGCTTCAACATATGGTTGCTGTAGAGAAGTACCTTGGCAGTGTGGGGTAGTGATGTCATGCGGATCTGAAAAGCGTGAGTGTTCTGCTGCAAAGAAGGATCTTGGGGGGTTTTACTTGCATCACTTAAAAACTTGCTCGTTTAATTGGCGATTTTGCCCGAACAGATCTTCATTCACCGTGAAACCCGCCGGTCGCATCCGCAAGCTTCCTCGCAGCAGCGGGGAGTGTCACCAGCCGAACAATGGCACGAGCCTGTCCGCAACATCGCTCCGCACGCGCACGCTCATCCCCTCCCCATCCCCTCCGCTCATCTCCCTCTCCAGCGTCTTTAATGCAAGTGTACGGTTACTGGAACTCGAAATATGATCTCAAAAATATTACCCAAAATATAATATGCAATTAAACAATATCTATCTCACACGTTGTGTTTATTTCAATTGCCTTTTTAAAAACCACGGATCCACTGTAAGGGGGTTCGTTGCTGGATGTAGTTTTTACTGCTGTTGTCGGCATTGCCGACTCAGTCAAACTCAATTATCCACGGCGAAAGACATTAACGTCGCAAAGTCTAGAACTAATAAAGAGTAAAAGCCCTTTAAACACTGATAACTGAATTTCAGTTTAGTATATGTAAGTGTGATTTTATATGCGTCCCACTGTCATAGTCAAATGGATGCATTATCCCATGTAAGCCTTTGGACTGCTAACCAGCTGTGAACTATTTATAGACAGAATATTGATGCTTCGGCGCAGCGTATGTAGGCAGAGTAAAGGTGAATTTCAGAACCGCATACTCATGTAAATCACGACTGGCTTTTACGACGGCTTTTGTGAAATGTCGTGAAAGTAAAATAAATGTGCGTAATAAATAATAATGAGCCAATAGTAGCATGCTATGACATAAATCGTGAACTAACGGCTTTACTGTTAATGTAATCATAACATTGCAAAAACCAGTCATCCCTTCTACAACATTTGACCTCTTTTATGAGCGTGGACAATTAGTTTATGTCCAATATTATATGTTTATAATGAGGACATAGGCATTTTACTGTCTAACAACAATCATAAAATAGCCGGCATACTATAAAAAGATCGCTCAAAAATAGGCTTCAAAGCAAGGTGCAGACAGAACGGTAAGTGGTTGGTGATTCCCTCATTAGAGTCGCATTACAAAGGCGAAATAGTGAAAAGCCACATTTCTGTAAGTGCAGTAATACTGCCCTCTTGCGGAAATGTTCTGTTTGCAGTATGTTTTAAGGTTATCTTTTCTTTGCAATTATTATTGGTAAAATTACGTTCTGCAAGCGTCGTCTATGGGTCACGACAAACAACTTTAATTTCTTAACTGATGAAGCACAATGAAACCAAAACACTAACAGCAGAAGCGAGACGCGCGTCTGACTAGACCTGGAGTTGCTTCTGCCCAAAATTTTGCTGAATTCAATTCCTCGGTGATTTCCTGGTTTTTATGCAATGGTATATGCAGAAAAAATCGTCATCCCACCAGGACTGCTAGAAATGTTTTTCACTTAATGCGCATTTGAAACGCAGCCGGCTGCGTTGTTCAGTGATGGTGTGTATATGGGTCCAACACGTTCAGTGGTAATTAAATTAACCCTGCTGTATTTGCTGTCTTGGTAACATGAGTAATTCACTGACTGTTATTAATGTGTTAGTTTGCCAGGAGACAAGCAGAAAGCACAGCATTTAAGGACTTGTCAGTGGTTCAGCTTTATAGGAGTCTGGCTGTTTTACCTTTAACGCTCAGGCGCACAAGTAACGCAGGTGGTTCTTGTGTAGAAGCTCAAAGCCGAATGAGTCGCTGGTTTTTATGTCATTGTTTCTTTGTAGTCCCTTTTTTGTGCTCACTGCGGGATTTATTGTTTTATTTTACTTCTCTTTTTGTTATATCTACTTAGGAGGCTGTTAAAAGGAGCATGGTAAGAAGTGTCCGACTTCATTAACTCCCGCGAAGATCACCTTTGGGCGAAACCGCTCGGTAACTTCGCTGCGACCTTAATGACCTCCCGCTCGCGCACTCAGGCCTTTTCAAGACCTCGTTCATTAATTTCAATTTCAATAAAATGCAAAAACCGATCCAAATAAAAGCACAGCGTCTTACAGTTTTTTTAAACAGTATCTCTCTCAGGGATCTATTAAGTTTAACCTCAAAGCAATTGCTAACTTTTGGACAAAACTCAGGTAGAAAATAAAATTCTCCAAAAGTACTCGCAGAAAATAAAATAACTGACACCAGCAAGAATGACACCAGTAGGGAACCATAACACCAGTGGGAAACCACGACACCAATGGCCATCTAGCATCAGCAGGGAACTGGTACTAGCAACAATTTTTTGTCTTTTTTTGTTTTATCTTTTTTTCCAGAAAGAGTACGTATAATTTAAATTCCAGGCTTATCTCTCCATAATAATAATAATAACATATAATATGGGACATGCACATATAGAAACATAAATGTTAATACATTTTAAGGGTACATAGGATTTTAAGGTTTCATAAATAACACAACTGTCCTCTTTCTCAGATAAACCGCTTTAAATATAGACCTAGCAGTTAAAACATATAAGGTAATAAAAAAAAGACTGCCACACTTTCAGTTTCTTTTAATTGTGGGAAAGGATGTCCAGATTTTTGGATCATCATCTCCATTATGTGGCTGAAAACTGTATTCCAGTTTATCTCCTGGATAACCTGTTTAATCCACCTCTGCTACAACAAAATTGTATAGAGGAGAAATCGTGTATAACACCAGAAAGCGGTGCCATATTTGCTGAGGCCTGTTCTTAGTCACCCAGATTTCACGCTTGGGATTGCAGGAGCAGCTCTGTTCTCCATGTTCTCCAGACCAATGGCTTTTGGAACTGTCAGCCTCTCTGGAGGCTGGTTCTGGCCCGTGCAAGTGTGCCCACTCGCAGATGGGCCTGCTGAGAGGCCAGGTGCCACGACATGGTGGTGTGGCCCATTCGCCGAAGTGCTGGCCTTGTACGAGGGCTTAATTTTTGGGCTCTTCTTATCACGCTTTTGAGCTGGGTTTTACAGTAACATTGGTAAAGCTGGAGACAGTAAGGGGCTCCAGTCTTTGTGTATCACCGCAGCGTGAGCTCCCATACAACTCACGGACGATCCTCAAAGCTCCCTGAGAGGCTGGTTTTTGGGATCTGTACAGTGAAGTTAAGTGAGGCATATAGCCATTGTCAAGGAACTGGTAGTTTGACATTTTCTCCTCCAGTGTCCCTGGTTTGTATTATTTTCTTTTTTCAACACATTTTCTCCACAGTTCAGATAGCCAGTTGATGTACAGCTCTGACTCTGTGTGACATGGTATCTGTATTATGACAGACATCCCCATAGTTTCCATGGAGTTACAGCGTAACATGTAGCACGTTCATATACTACCTTTTCAATAAGCATCTGACGCTCCACTGGCCTGAAAACAGTCTTCAGGCAAAGGACCAGTGATTGGGAACTTTGACCCACTAAAAAGGGGTGGACAGCCAGTTTTGATTCCACCATGCTTCTGCCAGCCAGCAGGCCAAGACAAACCCTAAGCAAGAAATACCCACAGCATGTACATTAAGTAAAGCATGAGAGAGGATGTGAACTGTGTGGACAAAAACCCTCTGAGCAACGTCAGCTGGCGGTCTGTCTATCAGATGCTGTTCGCCTCAGGACATGCTGCTTTAACAATGTGCACCACAAGAGGGCACTGTTTGTAACCTCCTCGATGTTGCCCACACCTTGATTATTGCCGTGTAACGTGGCTTCAGTCAGTCAGTCAGTCAGTCAGTCATCTTCTATACCGCTTCATCCTGTTAAGGGTCGTGGGAAGCCTGGAGCCCATCCCAGGAGACACAGGGCGCAGGGCAGGGGACACCCAGGGCGGGGCAGTAAAGTACATTTATAAACAAATGTAAGGTGTGCCGAAATTCCCGCGTGTCATTTGAGTGTATTTTACATGGATCTAACATTAAAATTACAATGCATTTGGAATTCCTACTAAACATTCATGTTTAGCAACAAAGCTGAAAACTAAATGATCTTAGCAAACTCAACTCGACTACGTTTATGAGCGACACTGTAGGTAGAGATTATAAAATACCTTAATTTTCATGTGTAAATTTCGTTTCCTAAATTCATTAGCACAGAGCAGCTGAAGGCCTCAGAGTGATGTGGAATGGCAAGCTTGGTTGGTTTTGCAAATTAAAAATTGTACAACAGACCTTGGAGAGCTGACTGAGGGGCATTTTGTCAAAAAATGACTGAGAGCAGCAGAAAATATAGATATTTCCTAAACTGTCTTGTTTTTGTCACTGTGTTCATAACCATAAGTGCAAAGACTGGACATGTTTATATTTTTTATTTTTCATGTAAAGACAGTTTCTCATCCAAAATACATATTATTTTTCTTGCTGAAACGAGTATCTAGCAATAAATACAATTATGATATTTAAATAATATATAGACAGGAAAAGACTTTATATTAAGCATTAAATAAGTGTTAAAGTCAGAACATTTATACAATAAGATCAACATCATAACTATGTCTCACGTGATGGAGTGATTGTGTTAGTTTATAGCAATGCGTGGTTAGAGAGCTATATGTTGGACTTTTGAAACACTAAGTGTTTCAATGCCTCTTGCAGCTATAAATATTTATCAGTACTAGATTTACTGTATTCAGTTATGATATAAACTTACAGAGGCCCGTGCAGATCTTCAGGAAGACTAATTAGATATTGTTTGACATGCTTGCAAAAGTGCACATTGTATAGCTATACCATTTGAAGGGTCAAACATGAAGGAAGAAATCGTGCAAATATTTAGCTGAAAAGCCCGGCAGAGGGGTCACGTGACCTTTTAAACACAGTTCAACATCAAAGACTGTGTTACACATCAGGAAAAAAACGTCAGGTCTTGTCGTCTTCTGCTTTGGTCAGTCTGATGTGCCCACAAACTGTAGCACAGCCTTGCGTTACATGACAGGAATAAACTTTAGCGCTGCTGATAGTTTATATCCACACCTCCGTGGCAGACACAACCCTGGCCAGCTACTATCCTATATATACATAAATAAGATGTTCACTTTTACCACTTTAATTTGGTACCAAACTGACAACGTGGCTTTGTAGTCCAAAAGAACATTATCGATTCTTTCAAAGAAAAACATCGTAAAAGTAAGGATATTTCCATTTTGAAGCTTTAAAAATTGTTTCATGTGTGGCTGTATGCTAATTGGTTAGCAAAAAATATACACATCATGGCTTTGAAATTTGTGATACATCTTAGTGCTATGTAAATTGAAATATGTTTAAAAAATACTCAAATGTTTCAGTTCAAGTCTCTAAAACTTAATGACTGAATTAAAGACTAAAACTTACCAAATCTGTTAATTACATCAATGTGGCAAAAACAGTGTAGACATTCTGCCAATTCACCCATATATTTGTAAAGCACTTTGAGGCACATTGTTGTAAAAGGCGCTATATAGAAATAAATTGAATTGGATTGAATTGAATTGAAAGAAACAGTCGCACACACAGACCAATGTCTGTACTGTCCGTACAGGCGGACAGCGCTAGGACTTGGCCAGGTGCTCCGCTGATTTTCCAGATAAACTTCAAAACGCTAAAGCCAAACCAGACCGCGTCTCGGCATTCCTACCTATATCACACATGCCTGCATACCAGACAGATCTACTGATAGGCACCAAGTTAACGTCCGCCTTCTGTGTGTTGACAAGAGCTTTTTCTGGTAGTACGTTACCGCAAAACAGAAAACACGAGTAAATAACTTACTATCTTAATAAATAAAGTAACACTGCAAGATATGTCCTACATGCTGAAACTTTCTTTATGCCGGGATGCTGGGAATAAACGTTAATATTGATTTTCTAGACACAGCGTATCGGGCTTTTCATTATAAAACAACTTATTAAAATAAAAAATTGTCATCGCAGACGAGATACACTTTTAAAATCAAGATAGGCTATAACGTCCTTTAATGTTCTTAAAATTAAAACAGGCTGAAAATAAAAGATAACAAGTGATAATCCATTGCCTCTAAGGGGGTCATGCTCTGTTTTAGACTTTCAGTCACTACCGACGCGGATTTTGGACCTTTGACACTTGGTCTCTAATGCCTTCATTACAGACTGATGTCCACGGGCTTTAAAACTCCGTTCAGAATACCTAATATTTGAAAATACGTCCAAATAAGGCAGAAGGTTACACGCCCGGTAGTCTGGTAGATTTTAGTCGTGGAATCGGGTTTCCCGCACCTCCCAAACTCGTAAAAAGCGTCTCCTGCAGCGAACCATTTAAAGCGCAGCAGTCAGGAGGCGCGTTCACTTGCTGTGCGCGATCTCGGCAGCTTGACCAAGAAGACGCCGCAACTTGCAGTTCAGGTAAGTGAAACTTAACTTTAAAAAGTGTATGATCTTGAATCGGGTACGATAGCACAAAAGTGATTATAAATAGAAAGAAAATATGGCAAGTTAAAAGTGCAAAAACAGCAGTTGTCCCGGGGATAGAATAATTTGCATTAATGTCACACAATCGAAAAAAATTTGATGTATTGCGTATGTAATATAGATACGCAATTTCTGCCTTCAGACTCAAGCGGCAAAATTATGGAACGTGCATGACAGCCAATGTTACGGTGTTTATTTCTCTCCAAATTTTAGGGCCCCACCGAATTAATGTTGCTGCCAGTAATGTTGAAGTACTTGTCAGATTTGACCTCTGGACAATCGGATATTAACATTTTTTCTTCTCGCATTATTCATGCGCATGGTGTTTACCTTACATTCACAGGTCAAACTAGAACTTGGTTTTAAAGGAAACTGGTCTGTTTACAGAAACAGAAAAGTTTTCATTCCATTTAGTTTGGAATAAACAAATGAAATCAAACAAAGATTTTTTTTTTTTGGATCAACGGTATTGTAAGTAATTTTTTACCCCAAGCTCATTGTACATTTGGCACACTTTGTTCTGATGTACAAGCATTTAAAGCAGTCTTGTATGCGATGCTTTTGGACTTCTGAGAATCAGGTTACAGTGGAGCACACAAACCACTGAAGCAGGTTCGGCACTTGAGATAAGACCAAAGACGGTACAGTTGAGATCTTCCCTCTTCAAATACAGATGGAGTATTGCAGTTCTCACTCTATACTTTATTAATGTCCTCCAAAACTGAAAACACATTTAGCAGATCTCCTCTCAGTTGTAGTCTTGGCGAAGGAGCATTTTTTTTCTGTTTACCGTAAATTGGGATGTTTATACTGCCACTAGACTAATCACCCCCCCACCCTGTTTTCCCTCCCCATTGCTGAGACTTCTAAAGACTCGGTGCAGGAAATGCAGAATTAAAACCACTTGTGACATTCAGCTGCCCCAGAATGTCTCTGTTTGAACTCCTCAGAGGGAAGGGCGTTGATCCCCCAGACTGTTTCCCAGCATACGAGCACACTGCTAGACAACGCAGCAGTTCAGAGACAGTTCAAGGGGGTGCTTTTCCCCTCAAATGGTTCTCCCTTTATTGATCCACGCTTGGCTCAGGATACACTCTCCATTTTCCTGAGGGCAGAGGGAGGGTCACGCCCCCTTCCGTAGACATCTCAGGCTCAATGCGTGTGCCGGATCTGTTTCAGTAAGAGTCATTCAGGACTTGCAAGTGTATTTCCAATTGTAATGGGCACTGACGAGAGTTCACCCATCGCTGTGAGAAAAAATTGAGTAAACCAATTAAATAACAGCCAGACAGCTAAACCCAAATATCAGAGATGTTAAACTTTAAACCTAAAACTGAAGGCTACTATCAATAGGTAATTATACCCTCAGGGGAAATTCCTTTTGCGTTGCGCTTTGTCATTGGCTGAATCAAGCTGAACCAATGAATTAAAACTCTGGATATGGCAGGAGCTGGAAGGAAATGCACTGGACTGAACTGGTAGTCCAGTACCAAACTGGTGGTTCTTAAAAGGTACAGAGTATTAAAAATGCATCTCTGCACCAGCTGTGCTGTGGCAGACAACTCCTCACAGTGGCTCTGAAAAGGGCTGACCCCCAACCCCCCCTAAGGCGGTGGGAGCCAGGCACTTGTCATCACATTTAGCACCATGTCTCAGCCAAAAAAGTTAGATTCCCCCCTGTTCTGACCCAGCCAGGTCAGCGGCTCCTTTGAAACAGCATCGGCTGTGCTCGGTCCACTGTCCACCAAGCTCACCTCCTATTTATTAATAAAAGCTGCTGAGGAAATGCTATGCTTAGAGGTGAGGTGTGTTGTCCTAAACAGCAGTAAACGTCTCAGTGCGGATGCCAGAGATGTTCTCCATCTTCGTGCTCCAGGCTATGCGATCATCCGGCATGTCTCAGAATGTCTGGAGCAGGAGAAGAATACTGGTACATTCTGGTAGTACGTTTCTTCACACCCATTTCAGTTTGCTTTCAATTGCAGGGTTGAAGTCTCACTGGAATGTATTTCTATTGATGTAGTAATTCCTTAGAAATTAGCCACTACTGTAAATGTGTCTTACTAACATGGAATGTTAGGTTGCCGTACCTGCAGTAGGTATGCTAGCCACCTAAGTGATTCTTGGTCAACAGTGGGTGCACTTTGTGAACCCTTCCCAGACTTACCAAAGAATATCAGACCACATCACATTTTCAGATGGTATATGGGAGCTCAGCCCTGTCCAGAATGAGAGGAAGACATGAGGTTTTGTTTAGTGGTGTGTGAGAGTTTGGTTGTCACATCTTGAGGAAGACTCAGAACATTTACAGAGGTCATCACACATCTTCAGGAATACTCACAGTATTTACAGAGGTCATCACAATTCTTCAGGAATACTC
>JABJVR010000031.1:7289044-7334050 GCA_025773905.1 Chitala chitala
CATCACAATTCTTCAGGAATACTCACAGTATTTACAGAGGTCATCACACATCTTCAGGAATACTCACAGTATTTACAAAGGTCATCACACTTCTTTACAGAGACTCACATAATTTTTTACTCTTGCCTTGCACCTCATATCAGCCTGTGAATATGACTACCTGTGTGCTTCAGGCCATTGAGAATGCCAGGTGAAGGTGCAGAGAACTATTTGAATTGGTATAATTTCCTCCACGTCTAAGAGCTTAGTAGATATTTTGAAGTTTGTAAAATAGATTTGTTTTGTGGTGGTGTGAGTGGTTTATTGCTGTCTCTGTCTTATCTGTTCTGCGCTTCTCTTGAGCTTCGATTCAGGACGACTGATAGGTTTGTGATGCACTCAGATTTTGCACTCTGATTCTACATTCTTTGGTACCATGGAAACTGTGTATACCTTCAATCAAGCACACCTGGTAGACATAACAGGTGTTGGCGTCAAGGCTGAAAAAACAAGCTGCAGTAATCTCTCTGTCTTTACACTTTGGAGAGTGATGAGTGGGAGCAAACCAGAATGTAAGCAGTCCAGCACCTTGATTTGACCTGGAGAAAAATGTTCCTCCAAAAAGTTGTTGTGCTGCAGTGCATGATTGGATAATTGAAGACCTGGAACCCACGGTGGGTGAGATATTGTGTTGTTAATTAATAGCCATTAAAATTACATTTTCATTGGCTACATTTTCGTTATTGTTGTGATGGGGCCAAATGAAATGGCTGTAAACGTAGATGAATCCCCTCACTATGGGTTGTGTCACTCATGTATCAGTTTATCATCTAAATAGGGCTCAGGCGAGCTGAACCTATCAGGAGAGCTCTGTCCTTTTCAGATTTTTTTTGTGCTGTCTTGTGAAAGAGAAGGTGTCTTGATAGGAATGTGCTTTGAAAATACTCAACATTTAATCTGTCGGAAGGCGAAGTTGATTGGTCACTTCTCTACCAGTTCGCAGTCAGCTCCAGATCTCCAGATGAGCCCCTGGGACCTCTGAATCTGATCTGCAACATGTCAGCAGATTAAGCAGTCATTATCAGGCTGCCCACTGATTAGTTTAGCCACAGCCTGGCAGTAGCCCAATGTTATTGTTTTCATGTTAAACGCCCAACTCAGAGTGTAGCTGCCGAAGGCTGGAGAGAAAGTAGGAACACTAAGCAATTGTCACAAGAATTGTCATTTACCTTGATGTCTCATGTCTTAAATGATGAAAGATGACTTTTAGTCACTTGAGTTGGCCAGTGAAACTAGTGGCTCATGTACAGTTGCACGTCCAACCAAATTTATGTTACGTGATTCCAGAGTTGCTTAACAAAGGCATGACACGCCATCTACACAGCGCAATATAAATGAACGGAAAATTTTTAGGACACTGTTAATTGTTAAATTCAGCTCTTCAAAATGTGGCGCAGTTCAGCAATAAAGTTTAATTATGAAATGTGAGGCACTGAATTTCCAGCCTGCAGTGTTGAGTTGATTTTGGCCCAACACAAAACTGCTACATTTTTCCTTTCTCAGGCAGCTCACAGAATCTCAGAAGACACCTTGATCACCTGCAGATCCAGGTATCTGCATGTCTCTCCTTTCCAGTCTTAGTTGAAACGATCCAGACTAAATGCACACCTGCATGAAAGGGTGACTTTGGCAGGTGTTTTGTATAAATGTGACTTCCAGCTGAGGTGATGTTTAACTGAAGATGCCAGAAGTGTGACGCAAGAACACATGATTGTGTGGTGATATAAGATGCTGAAGAACAGACGGAGGCCTTCGTCTTTGATCTAGTGACAGTCTGAGGAGGACATATCTGCACCATTGCATGTTCTCACTGCCAGCAGGAGAAAGCACAGAATATCTGTTGCATTTGTGTAAGTGCTAGGAGAGGAATTAGCTTGAGGTAGCTTTAATTGACAAAACTTGTTCATTAATTTTAATGGACACATATTTTGTTTACATTCATCTGAGACCATTTTTACCTACATAAGTTTTTGGCTTTTCTTTGATTCTGAACTTCACAAAGGTTTGCAAATTGGAAACAGCGTTTGTTGTAATTTTTTCCTCGTGTTCTCGTGATGTTTTGCAGTAAGATGTCGGACCAAAGTGCAAGCTAACTAAAGCAAATCCTGAGAGCGATTCACAGTCAGTGTGGCAGTAGATAAAATTTTTAATTTTTGGTTTTATTGTCGAAACAGCTGTACTTTCAGACACAGGTGGCAGCTTGCATTGTACATACAGTGTGTATGGAAAAGTGACAATTTGACATGGCTTGAATGGTTTCTCCCAAAGCGTCGGGCAACTACAGACTGTCACGGAGTTCACATTAATAACTATCAGCTGCAGTGCTAACATTACTGCCCTCTTCTGTGGTCTTGCCTGTCTTACATTTCTGGTTTCTCTTTGTTCTCAGCTAAGGTATGTAGGGATTTACTAAAGGGAACCAATCTGGAGATGGGTTACAGACCCTAAGATGGACTTCATGTGCTTCACTCCGACGACTGATCCTGGATCAGTAATAATTTAGCTGAGAAGTATGGCTCTGTAGAAGAAACAGTATCAACTGTGGTTTGTTCTTCATAGCTACCTCAGTGCTTATCTAGCTGCATGTTCTGAGTACAGATCAGTTGGGTAGTGATACAGCCGAACTTCAAAAGGCTGATGGAATACATGTGCCATGGAAAGGCTGGTTCTGCCCAACCTCTGCCCTTTGTTTGCCCTACAAGACTCCCTTTCTGCTGGAGGTGAACTCAGGGGTTTTGCATTAATCATCAGTGTAGCCTGTCAGAAGCAAAGGCCTTCACAGACCCATGTCCGAGACATTGGTATTCCCCCCTCCTGCCCCACAGCTTTAGCACAGTGATTCTTTCTAGAGCAGAGAAAAGAGCGACACGCTCATCACCGTGGGGTGATCAGCAGGAGAGCAGCACGTCCTGAGCTTCTCCTAAACAGGAGCAGACCTTTGGCACTGAGTACGCTTCCCTGCGCTTAGAGGCCACAACAGTTCTGGCTTCACAGGTCTCTCCCTCACTTCATGTGAATTATTCTTTAGGAGGTTTGCAGCACGTGGCAGCATGTTGAAAGCGCAACCTGCTATGAAACACACCTTATTTTTTTTAACAAATGTCAGCAAGAACATCTACAAGCAGAGCTAGCAGTCTCACTTAGCAAATGACCTAGTGGCATTAGGTGCTGTACTGTGTAGTGGTGTTCTCTGACTGCTGATTGGCTGAAGGGGTTGTCACATGTTCTCAGTGCTTTGACAGACAGCTGTCTTCCCAACACCTTTTTTGTGGTTGAGCTGAGTGCTTGTGCGCTTTCTCTTTGTAGTGTTTTAATGAGTGTGTCCAGTGAGTGGCGAATGATCTTCTGCTTTCTCAGTGCTGACTGGACTGCTTCATTCAAAAACCCAACTGTAGCTGTCCTGGCAGACATGTCGAGTTTCAGATGCTGCTTGTCTGGTAAACCTGCTTGGCTCACGATGTCTCGCTGGACTAATTCGAAATGATAAAGTGTGTGAATGATATACTGGGTTATGAGCTTCTCCATGCATTTATGCTGACAGTAAAAATTCCACATAAGGTCCTGGTTGTCGTAAATGCCATTTTGACTTTATTTGTGCCTGTAATGACCACTTCATAGCTTGAAAAATACATTGCAAGTACATGTTGTGGAAGTCAGTTAATTCATAGCATAGTTATGCTGTTCTGAACATTGTGTCTTGATTGAATTATGAGCCCAAACCCCTCAAAACACCTTCCAGATCATGGCTGTTAAGGTTTGGCACTTAAATTATAACACAGAGCACTGCCTCTGTGCTCTCAAAACAGCAGTTATCAACATAGTTTAAAGGAAACATTTTCAGTGCAGAAAGTTTTGTCTTTTACATCCAAAGCATGCACCTAAACGTCTGTCTTAGTGAGACCTGTCACCGTGATCTTTGTAAGAGGTCTAAAGGACCCTACATGGGGTAAGGCTTTCACAGTCAGTGTGGGTTGTGGTATGAAAAGTCAACATGGGTTATAGTTTCACCGCATTTCTGTGTCCTCTTCAGAGAAAAAGCTGTACAGTTTTTTAAACAGCATGTGGACCTTGTGTTACCTGTGGGGGGTCAGAGCTTCATATTTCTGTGTACATTTTCAGTCTGGCTCTTAGCAAGTAAAATAGACATCTTGAGCTAAATGATATACAGTATGTGTCAAAAGGGAAGTTCTCATCTGAGAAATCAAATGTATCAGATTTTCTTCAGTCTGAAAACTATATGGTGTTATACGGTATTTAACACTGCTGTTGGGGGACTAGAGTTGTCTTTATGTGGTAGGGATTTTATTTTTGGGAGAAAAATGTTAACAAAGTTTTGTGGACCACATAACAATGTATTATAAATAATGCTTACTGTCACGTTCTGGAGAACGGAGGCATGGAGACAAGGGTTGAGTCTAATGTGCGAAGGGGTTTCATTCCACAAAACAGGGTACAGGGACAGAATCAGGGAACAATGCTATGAAATCTACTCACAAATACTACTAAAGAGCCAAGGGGATACAAAGAACTCAAAAACTGGCAAAGGAGTGACACAGAAGGAAGGTATATATAGAAGGTCCAAGGTAATTAGACACAGGTGGAGAATACTGATACAATTAAAAAGGTAATTACCACAAGGGAAATGGGAGAACCAGGGGCAAGGGCACCAGCTAGTGGACACAGAGGGAACTGACAGGGACACATTGCGACAGTTACCTTCCATTCTCCAGCCAATAGTAATGTACTAACAAATAATATAGAGTCATTTGTCTTGTGATACTAAGTAAGGAACACAGAGATCTATACCTCCTGAATTGTTGTGATTACAGGCATTTTAGACTTTTAACATTGCTATTGGGGATATATTCTTAATTGTAATGTTTTACTTTAAAACTGTAAGAAAAACACTTGTAATTAGTGTAAGATGTGATTGTATTCATCCTGATCAAGTTTGTTTTGAGTTAGGTTTTGGTTTAATCTGACTTTATGGCCTGATATTTTCAGATGCTTCTTGAACACCTTGACCTAACAGCATTGAAGACTCATTAAATAGAAACTGATATTGATTGAAAATTAGTTCAAAAATATGGGAAGTGTTTTGTATATTAAAAAATAGCTTGACAATGGCATGAGGTGGCCAGACATCACTGTGGATGTACAAGGAAAGAGTCCAAAATACTGTTAAAATATTCTGCATATGTCAAATTTTTCTGCAGTCATCCTGGAAGCAGGAAGGCTTATCAAGTTTTCCATGAGTGCTTTCAAAAAATGGTTTCTGTGGCTACAAGGTGACTGTGGCTATAATGGAAGAATTCCTCTTATGTCTGAATGATATTCATGCTTAATTTAGCATGTGCTTTTAATGAAATGGCTCACTCACAAAGGTGTGACTGTGCGTTCAAATTTTATGGATGCATTCCTCCCAGATGGTTGAGTAAGATAGGAGCTCTACCTGTCATGGACTTTACCTTGACATTTAAGGTGCTGTATCTGTGTTAAGGATAGGTGAATGAAAAGTGTAAAACATCTTGGCTTGCATGTTGGTGGGGCAGTAAGGCTGCACTGAGTGGTAATGACTGAGCATTGTGTTAAATTCTGCCTCTTTATGTTTCTCCTGGCGCAGAGTAATGGCGGACGTGACGCTTGCGACCGCTACTCAGATCTCCAAGGCCAGCTTGACCCTGGGGGGTGGATCTTCCAGGAGTGAGCCTCCAGCTTTCATCCTGCCACCCAGGAACACCCGGGCTATCGTGGGGGGCACAGCACGGCTTGATGGGAAGGTAGAGCCCACCTCTGGCCTGGCCGTCCTACCACACACCTGACCCGTGCACATGCATATGCACGCGCACGCACACACACACACAAACACACCCATACACACACATGTACACTCATTCACATGCATACTTGCTGTGCAGCAGAATTAAAAAGGAACTCTGAAACAGCAGTCATCACAGTGTCTTGGGTTCCTAATAACACATATTGACAATATGCATGCACCTTATATGCATCACTGTTAAGTCCATGGAAACCATATTTTGAGGTTTGACTGTGATGCGGTGGACCAGGAAGGATGTGAACCTGCAGTGCTGTTAGCTGTACAACATCACCATGCAGCAAGGTTAATGACCTGTCATAAAGCCCAGTGGTTGGGGAGTGAGGCACACTCTACATCTGACTGTGGGGTTGATGTATGGTCATAGCAGAGACATCACTAAAACACCAGGCACAATGTAAGTGCGACCCATCTCCCCTGGGTTTAAAATTATAGTGATTTTTAAAATTGAACAGTTTTTATGCTTGAGACACCTTGTCAAATTTCTGTCAGTGTTTTATATTTCAGAAACCTTCTCCTACCCTTTTTTTTTTCTTCAGATGAGCCTTTGAACAAGTATTGGAGGGGTGCACTTTAGAAGCAATGGTTTTATAACACACAGCCGCTTTGTGGTCAGTCCTCTCATAGGACAGCCTTTAAAGAACTTGTGCTAGTTTGAAGAGAAGGTCATTGTAGGAGCGGGATTGTACTTCATTCTTTTGTCACAATTTTATACATGTACAAAAGGAAGCGAGATGTTCTGAAGTAAAACTGCACTTGTAGAATGTGTCGAGATCTGTGTGAAATATTCAAAACACAAGTCTGACGTCAGTCTGTTAAAGGGAAAACAAATTAAACAAAAGCAATGTTAATACTATAATTTGGTGTTCAGGTATTCACTAAATCAAATGGACACGGTCTTAACACTCACCATAGAATAACTATAGTCTCCTGTTTAAACATGCAAATGAAGAGGAAACTGATTCAGCACAATGTCATTCTGGCCTAATATCTGAACGGTGAGTTGCAGGAGAAGTGAATTTGGATGGTGTTAGACTGCAGACTGGTCCTAAGACTGCATCCTTGACCAAATTCTCAAACTGTCAAAATCCGTTCAAGTTTAATCTGCTGCTGCCTGGAATCTCAAAATACTCACTGTAATGCCCAGTGGATAAAAACACTAATGTAACTAAAGCATGTAGCTGAAAGGGCCACTGGGTCACATGTTCACACAGTAACCTGAACACAGGAGAGAAGAACAGAGTCAGTTATGAGTGTTAAATACAGTTGTACCTAGGGGCTTTAGAGAGGCCTTTCACTGTCAGTTCAGTAGCTCTGCTCTCAAAGCGGAGTCCTGAGGTATAGTATAAAACTGCTTAGAAGCAAGACACAGATGTGTCTGGGAAGCAGACGTCGTGAATATGAAATGAATGCAGACGAGGCAGTGGAAATTTTGTGTCACTTTATTCAGGAACCTTGGGCACAAAATACAGAGAGATAAAATTTTAAAGCTGACTGTCTCTGGAAAGTGTCACGTGACCCCACTGACTTTTACGAGGGGGCGGACTCCAGCCCCACCCTACACTCGTGAAATAGCCCTGAGGCGTGCTTTCCTAGTTCCCCCCAAAAGGTAAACAAATAAACAGGGAAGCAAAACCTGAAAATTACGAGAGTACTTTAAAATTAAATAATTTACTAAGCAAGCCCACACATGGACGGTGTAGCTTTCAAGCTCTGAAGAGACTACATGACTTTTTTTTAGGTTTCTTGGTTTATGGGACAAAAGTTGAATCTGGATCTCTTATGTGGATACAGTATGTAGCAGTATAGGTAAGCAGTTGTGAATTATTCAGCTCTAACACACATATCTTTGTGCTCTGCTCAGTGAAATACCTGCTCCACCCAACAAGTAGGGATGTGTTGACATTGATCCCCTGCTGACCTAACGTACACGCCAGACGTGTTCAGCTCCATATGAATGTGCTCCTTTTCTCTTCCATCTGATAGATTCCATTCTTTATGGTACTCCACATTTAAATCAGATCTGCAGTTCGGAAAGCACTTCACTGCGGAGTTACATTATCTTTTATCCCGTGTTTATACACTAGCTGTTTTCTTGGACAGTTACAAGAGACGAATTCTAATTTACAGCACTGCTGGAGCCAGGTAGTGGATAATTTAGTTCTGGAATAGCACTATGGATTTTTTTGTCAGATCCTCATATTCTGATGTGCTTTCTGTAGAGCTGTTCCTATTACTTGGCCACAGAAAACAGAGATTGTAATATTGAAAAATAGGGCGCGATTGGGATGCCTTTGTGTTGTGACTCTTGGCTCCGGCATTGTGTTGGGTCTCCTGTAGCAGAACGTTTTCTACTCAAGTTCCAGTCCTGTGATCAGTTCCAGCTTGGAATAATTTAGCAGTGTTAAAAACAATGGCGGGGTTCCATTCAAGATTAGGGTTGCCTGATGTGAACTTGTGCAGAAGAAAAATACACACTATTATCTGGATTAGAATGATTAGAAAACGTAATACAATGGAGACATTATAATGCAGTCATGCTGTTAGTTTGGTCTGTAAGAAGTGGTAACAGATATTTTGTTTGTGGGTCTCTAGAAGTCTGATGTGTTGCCAGTTTGACCAGAAAACACATTGGACTGTAGGCTCATCCACACACAAAGAACAGAATAACAGTGAGGCTGCTTTATAGCTGTTAACCAACCAATCCTTCATTGGAATTCAAGGTCAACCAGACCTGTAATTTTCCACACTCCTCCCTCTCCAACACTGCTTTCTTTCAATCTGTGAGGTGCAGACTTCCCAAAGCTCAGGTACCTGGAGATAAACCAGCAGGCCTTTGCTCCCTGTTATTTACAGACACTTAAATCCAAAGTGATTTTCCTGGTGTATGGTGGTGCAGTTCAGGTTTCTTAATCACAGTGATTTCTGCTGCCTCTGGGCTCTATTTATTAGACTGGTCTAGTGAGGCTGTTGGATGCTGCTTCACCCAACTTCATGTGCGAGGGTGTCTACATTGTGGTTGGAGTCCAGCCTTGGCCCGGGGCCGAGGCAGTAAACACCTTTGCAGAGGAACACCTATGGGTTTTACACAGCTGTGCGCTGACTGTCAGAGCTCCACTCGGTAGCTTTGTTAACACACTTACGGTTGCTGAAAGGAGCAATCTGTGAACAGATGCTTTCACTACTCTGGGACTTGGGCGGTGGGGGGGGGGGGGTATGGATCAGCAGGGGCAGGGCTGGTGGCCTGCATGTGTCCCCCCGTGTCCTTCCTTCAGCCCTCCTGACATCATGATGCATCGCTTCTATCCGCCTCTGTGTCATCGACCTTTGTGCTGGTGGTTAACATGGCTACTGCAGCCCTAGTGGAACTGGTCAGTGGTCCTGGGTCGGGGTTTTTGGAAAGCAGATGCTGAGATGTTACACCCTGCACTCCTGAAAGATGGCTTCCATAATCAGGCGACTTCCACAGCGTCTTGCTCAGATCGGTAGGAGAACCTCCTTGCTCCACAAGCAGACATGTTCTTGATGATGTCCATTTCTCTTCCTAACTGCTGTGGTGCACGTGGAATGTGGAAGGTCTTAGGTTCGCGTGGCTCCTCTTGTGTAAATTATCCAACCACCAGAACAGCTCATTCAGCTGCAATGTAGAGTACAGCAATGCTACAGCGTGCTGCTGTCCACATGCTCAGGTTTTATCTGTGTCTACCTTTCACTGTTCAGCCTTCAGCTTCTCATGTCTGAATTATGTCCAAATTATAAACATTTCATATATGTCATCATTAATCTTAATTGGCTTTGTGAGATATTTTCTTGTTTGACTGATAGGGCATATTTTATGCCGTTACCCATTTATTTAGCAGGATTTTTTCTCAATTACACACAATGGGGTTGGAATCTCCTTGGTCTAAGGAAATTGCATTTATAAGAATACTTTTTATTTGGAGTTTCAGTGGGGGTTTAATTTATTGTGAGATTATTGTATCATTAGAAGCTGAGCATCTCACATCAAAAGTTTCTTTAAAATACTCTGCTAGAGGCTGCTTTTTTTGCCAAGACTCAGGAAACAGTTGTTCTGAAGATTGTGTCTTTGCATGACAGGTTAGTGTTGTGAACATGTTTGTGGAACACAGGAGAAAATGAGGCTGTGTGATCATTATAGTGCACCCTACTGGCATACTGCAAACATGCTGATTTCCGGCAGGCCTGCCAAACATCTCGTCTAGATTTGCAGAGGCTCTGTGGACTAGTGCTGGAAAGCCTGTGATTTTCTCAGCCTTTGGCCTCATTCAGACCTCTGATTGGTTAAAGGGATAAAAAAAACTACATTGTACCATGTGATATCCATGGTGGTCAGTGATTGGCTAGGCCTTCTGGAAGATTGACAGCGCAGTGATTTCACAGTGACAAAGCTGTCTGCGTGTAGTTATGCTGCCCGGAGACTGAAACTCTTTTGTTAACTCTTTTCTTAACTGTATATAGACGTTAGTCAACAGCAATTGCATCCATAGTGCTTTTCCTGAACTAAAAATTGCATTGCATTTTTTTCTTCTCCCTCTTTTTCTTCCTAGGGTCTGTAGCTGTGTGTGTCTAAACAGAGGATGCGTGAAGAAAATCAGTGGCTCTTTTCAGAAATTGGGCCTGCAAACCCCTCACTAAAAGGTCTAACTGGCTGACGAATGCTGTTGATGTGGAGAAATAAAGATTGTTAACAGTGCAAATGTCAGATTCCATAAAAGAGATTCCAGTAGCTTGCGTCTCAGGCAGAGGTAATGAATCCACGAGCAATCCCCGGACACCCCATTCCAGATGTTTGCTTCTGCAGTCATTCACAGCCAGACACTGAGAACTGCACTCTGTCCTCCAGTCTGGCCTGCAAAGAGTCTCCACCAGTCTCACTGCCAGCCTCGCACCTTAATGAAGCATTTGTCTGTTTTAAGTGTATGGAGAGTCTGTGAACAACGTTCTGTCATCCTAGAGACTCGTCTCCACTGAGTCAATTTGGGTTTGATTACACGCACAATAACCCTTAGTCAGCTACAAAATCAGAAAGAGCTAAGAGAAACTGCTGCACAAGAGAGCTGCTAAATGCAGTGTGTGCACATTTCTGCTAGGAGAAAAGAAGTCTTATAGCAGCCAACTTAACTTCATGAAACACACTAAATCATAAAAATGCTTCTTAAGGGATTTCGGCAAAAAATTAGATAAAAAACTGAAAGCGAGTTTAAGGATGCTCAAGTTCTCACCTTCAGTTCCTTGTCTACCAAGGCTCAGTTTCCTTGTGTTTTGTTTAAAATAATCTTTTTTTTTGTAAAAGCCAGCGCCAGGCTGCACCAAGACCAAATATGTCCACAATCTGTAGACTCCACAGCTTCAGTTGCAGCATTTCATACCAGTAACCCAGCATATAATCATTTTGGCTGGACCTTCAATTGTTATGACTCTTTTAAGCATTTCTCTCTTGTTTACTTTTCAGTCTGCATGCTTTGGTATGGTGGAGCAGAGAACACGGTCTGCCAAATGCACCAAGGCCAACGTTATTTTATTTGGATGAGTCGCCAATGTCTTGGTGTCTAGTGCTGCAACAGTACCCGGCCCCTGGCCGGTCAAGCCTCTTAGTAACGACTCTGCTTCAACCTCTAGCCAGCTGTACCATTGCCTCTGTTTTCTGGTTTGCGAAAAATGCTCTCTGTGTAAACAGGTCGGTGTTTTTCATCCCGTCAGCATGCAATCCTTTTTTTTCACCCTGTCTAAGGGATTTTTGAGGCGGTAAGCCTTAACCACAAGTAGTCTTATGAGCGAGAAGCCTGTCAGAGTTGTCTCAGAGGAAACGTGGACCAGTGCAGCTTGGGAGGAAATGCCAGTGTCCGTTTGATTTAATAAATTCTTTCAACGTGATATTGCTGTTTTTGGGCATACCTAAGGATCAGTTCAAGTGTTGGAGGTAATACGTTTTGCGACCGAAGCTCAGAGAGGCCAACTTGACAGCCCGGAATGTGAGTTGGAGCCCGAATGCGTTATTTATTTCCTACGTGTTCTTTGTCTCGTGCTGGAATGCCGAATCCATATGGAATCAATGCGTTTCCTACAAACTGTCGAGCCGTATTAATTTGTATTTTCGATCTGAAATTAGTTACAGCTGACGCTAAGTTATCCTGCTTGTTTCATTGTTAATTTAAAGAGAGTCGTCTTAGAAGAGTTGCATGCAGGGTTTCAAAGACTGGTTAGCTATAAATACTTTGGTTTGCATCAGTTGTCTGTAGGAACACAGTGTTGCGTGAACTAGCTACCAGAGGGTGGGTTTACAGAAGGTTAGCAAGTCATTAGAGGGGCAAAACAACAGGGGAAAAATAGTAGTGACCATATGTTCTCCTTGTTACCCGTGGCCTCTTGCTGCAAATTTGCAATGCTTGAAAGACTTCAGAGAAAACAAGTGCGGTGAGATTAAGGAAGTGCCTGAGAACTGAAGTGAATAGAACAAAAAGATTTGACAAAGTTATGCTGTTTCAAACGGAGCCCAGCTGTGTCGGTTATCATACACAGAGACAGGGTTTGTTAGGGATAATTTCAGTTGGTGCTAGCGATTCCACTCTGCTAATGGGGGACATGCTCAGTGGTACGGAGACATGATAACCCAGTATTCAGTGTTTTACTGGTCGGTCCAGGTATTGGCCAGGTAATGGAAAAGGAGCATGAGAAATACTGCGCATTGCATGCAGAGCTAAAATGCAAATACTGACGCAAAGTTTTATCTGATCTAACACCAGGAAGATCTTTTGAATTAGTCAAGTCAATTTATATAGCACAAAAAGCAACCAAGGTTAACCTAAGAGCTTTACAAGGACATACAGATACAACAAATGCAAGGTAATATGAGGTAACAGGAAAATTCAAAATAGAAATATGTAATATAACATAATAGAAATTGTGAAATATGTAGGAGAGTTACACAGGCAGTAATCTGCGCAGAGAATTGGCACTGAACTGAAATGGCATAGAAACTGAGTTGGCACAGTAAATACTGGAACTTTTAAACAAAATTCTCAAGAGGTGACACTGCAGTACTGAGATGTTGCACAAAATATGCCATTGTTAGTTTAGACATGTGAATAAACTTTGCTGAACAACAACACGAGCAGCAGTATTGCAGCAGCTTCCTTGGGTTTTGCCCGCATTGTGCTCCAAAGACGACTCTTGTAATTTGGGTTGGAGAGGTTTAGCTGTTTAGGCTCACGTCCACTGACGTCCTGTGGTCGGCTTCTGAATGGAATGAAAATTTTAAACCCAAATATACTGTATAATATTATCAGGAAATGGAAGTTTATGGGTGGTTTTTATTGAGAGGCCTCAAGGGCAAAAACAGCCTGGAATTTTCACTTACATTTCTCCAGAGTGCTACATTTACCATTTAAACAAAACATTTACGTAGAGCTACCTTATGGACTTTGGTATGCTGAGAATGTTACCTTTTTACCTTACCAACATGTAGGCTGTCGGGCCTATGGGTTGTGATGCTACTGTGAGCTAAATGTGCCATTTACATGTTCCCTAACTTAACTACAGTAATTATGTAGAAAAACATGACACAGTCGGGAATAGGCAACACTGTTTAGGCGCTATTGCTTGAAGTGCAAAAAAAAAAAAAAAAAGCTAAGAAAACGTGTGAATTCTTTATACATTATACTTTATTTCTTAGCTTCTAGCTTTATCTGTTTAAGAGCCACATGAGGTGTTTGTGTGTGCTGCGCTGCAGGTGAGCGGCTGCCCCGAACCTGAAGTCACGTGGTACAAAGATGGGAAGCCCCTGATGCCTGGGGGACAGCACATCATGGAGCAGAGCCCCCGGGGGGGCTTCAGCCTCGTGGTCCGGCATGTCCGGGAGGAGGATGCGGGCCGGTACACCTGCGAGGCTGTGAACAACAGAGGGAGTCGGCAGGTCAGCGTGGACCTCACTGTGGAAGGTGCCTACATCCCTGCCTTAAATCTTTACCTCCGAAGTCCCCAGTAAGCCCGTGCTGTAGGGGCAACTGTTAAACCCTTTAAAATGTGCCATCATGATGACTTGTGGTGTGCGACATGGAATCAGATCACGGCATATTTAACAAAGGCAGTACAGGAAGAGTGGCTGGTCTGAGAGCCGCACTTGAACTTTAACCCTTGCATTCGTGTCCTAACGCCTGTTGCCAAATGCACAGGTAGTGGTTGGCTGCTTTGGCCGTGAGCGGACAAAGAAGGAAGCGTCGCCCTCTGTATCGTAGTGCTTCTTGGTTACATTGTAACTATTCGCTTAACAAGACTCAGTAAAATGTTTAATTGAATTTTTTTTTTTATATTTTACAGTATTTTCCTTATTTCGTTTTCATGGTAATCTCACTGTCCCAGCACCAGTGATCTAGCTGGTAATCGTGTTGGGTCATGTAAAAATAGGACTCGTAAGATGAAGGGTGTGCCTCCTGCAGGAACATTTTGGCTGGTCCTGATGTATTTACAAAAACCTGGTTATGAAGTGGGATGTAAAGAGGACCCAGAACCACAGGCTGGATCTGACCTGCATGACTGTAAAGGGCCCTATCAATTCAGGACGCACGAACACTATGTCATTATGATGCGGTTGCTTGGCCAACCTTTTTTTTTCACTAAAAGTAACAAACACAAGGAGATTTAATTTTAGCCATTTATTTCAACTGGATGTTTAACTGGCAATTCTGGTTAAGACCCTGGCTGTGGAGTAAACCAACATAACTGTCTTGGGATTTGAGCCCATAAGCTGCTGGTTCAGAGTCCAGCTTCTTAACGACTCTTTATCTGTTGCCCTTCACCACACATGTACAGTCACTGTGCACTATGGTTTTAAATGCTTGATGTCCAGATATCTCTGGTTAAGCTCTGTTTAAACCCTTAATCTGAAACTGTTAATGTAGTGTGTGGTGCATTTAATGTTCTGCCCCTTGGCGCGGGTTACCTTAAGGCAGCCAGGAAAACGCCAGCTGCGTAAATGTGTCACGGAAATAACAAAGGGTAGTACTGCAGGGCTAGGCCAGGGTGGGACTTACAGAAGAACAGGACCTCTGTGTTTTTCTTCCTCCTTAATGGTTTAACCAGTGGAATCCAGCGGGCCGAGCAGCTTCCTTCTATACGGAATCCAATTACGGTCTCTGTTTTTCCAGTGGTGCCCAGTTTTGGACACGGACCCTTTCTGATTGCCCAGTAAAACCACCAGCAGTTAATTTCAGGAGGTCGGCGTCCTTCTGCGGTGTCAGCTCGATCCACTGATAGTTTTTTTTTTCTCTTATTAGCTGGCCCTTTTGGCTACATCCATACAGTTCTGCCCGCCTTCCAGAGCTGGCCATCAGTGCCACCAGACACTGTGGTGTCTGCCCAGCTGACACTCGTGAACTTTTATTTCAGTGAGCCTGAAGCTGGCAGATGTCTGAAGGCCAAACGCCGGACGTTCTCACTTAACTGTGTCGTCTGGTGCAGGTTTGAAATGTCGCTGTGGGGAAGTGGTGCAGATGCTTGGATGGAGATCTCGGTTATTGCTCTTTCTTGAGTTTATGGTCTGAGGACACTTGTGTAGCTTGCCCAGCTACATACCAGTTTTTTTTATATAAACCCTCAACATGTTTTTCATCACAAACAGGAAGTGCTGAGAGGAGGCCTAACCTCGTGTCCGCTAACAGAACAGCAGGGTAAGACTGCACTGGCCTGTCATTGGCGTGATGTTTTCTTACTAAGCATCTGCCTACTGAAATTCTCAAGTTTGACTCACATTAACTTCTCCATAAATTTCTCCATTTTCTGTTTTTTGTTTTCCATGATTGACAGGCCTTCAGAACTGAATCAAACTTGGATATTTCTTTTGTGTGTAACATTGTCGCTCACGCTTTTGCCTCACTTGTCACTCTAAAAGCAACATTTTCCTGTAGAAATGATAGCACAGCACTTTTTGTTAGATTTTCAGTAATTTGTGGCTTGTCAGAACACCTGTGGCCTGAGAGCTTTAGGTGGCACTGTTTGACTTGCTTGCGAGACTGTGTTCTTGGAATAATGTTTTGCTTTGCCCTGGTTCCAGGGGGAGAGTTCCCGCATTGGAAAACAGACCCAGTATCTGGGGGGAGAGCCCACCTAAGTTTGTTACCAAACCCTCACGCCTCTTTCTCAGAGTGGGCCAGAACGGCAAGTTTTCTGCCAAGATCACGGGCCGCCCACAGCCGCAGGTGCTGTGGCTCAAGGTATGTTTGTGTAGAGGGAGGGATGCTGTCCCAACTTTTTAATCACTTTGACAACTTGCCCCCCGCCACCATCACCTTCCTTTCTGGGTTTCCCTCAGGGAGGGGTGGAGCTGGCATCTGGCGGTAGGTTCAGCATGTTCGAGAGGTCTGGGGTCCACTTCCTGGAGGTCGCTGATGCACGACTAGAGGACGCCGGGGTGTACACGTGTTCTGTGATCAACAGCGCCGGCAAGGCGATGGCAACCGCTGAGCTTACCGTTCAAGGTCCGGGCTTGCTCATCACACACTGGCCAATCACAGACAGAGCTGCGGTGCACAAACTAATGAGAAAATTTGAAATACCACAGCCTGCCCCAGATGCTTTTGTGAATGGAAAAAAGCTTGAATATGACAATGCAGGGAGGACTGGGGCAGTTCCAGCTTCTTGTTTTAGTCTATTTCCTCTGCCTTTCCTTGTGGTCAATGTGATATATGAAAGAACTAACATAATTAAATACAGTTTTCTGTTTTCTTTTCCAAAGGTCCGTGTTCAGAAGCAGAAAAGTAAGTCACTTTCTTCTTCCCACATTATTAAATGTGTTAAACACAATTAAATTATGTTTGTGTAGCCTAGACAGTACACAATGTAATTTATTTTGACATTTATCATGACAGTTTATAGACACCATTAATTTTTTTTTGTGTTAATACCAAAGCGTTCCTGTAGCTTCTCCTGTCAGTGTGCCAAAGACAACTGATTTGCCTACAGTCAGGCATACAGGCGGCGGTCTGATAAGCAGTCAAACACCCGTCAGTATAATGGAGACAAAGGAGTCAGTGCCAACACCCAGCATTGTGCCTGTCCAAGGCATGGCAGAGGCCTATGAAGAAGCACAGAGGTCCACTACATCCCAGAAGTCTCTCCCTGAGTCCAGAGTGGAGGCTCCATGCAGAGAGAGAGGCCTGCTGTCCAGCCAGCTGGCCAGGCCTGGGTCAGAGCTGCGCAGGGGAATAGGGGCCAGGGAGAGCAGGCCTGAGCGATCAGGGGGCTCAGTTACACGTGCATCCTCAGAAACTGCATCCCCAGAAACTTTACCCCTGGAGCCTTGCAGAGAGGTCCACATCTTCAGTAAGTCTGAGGTTACAGGAGCCCCGCCCAAGTTTGACCTTCAGCCCCAGAGTCAGGAGGTCATGGAAGGAGCAAAGGTCACCTTCAGATGCCAAGGTAATTCAAGCCCTGTCATTTCAAAGAAAGATGAAAGTAATAAAACTCAATGACTTCTAATTGGTGTAACGACTCAGCTGTGTTTTGTTATTTTTATGAAACCGCTAATAGGGAGCGGATTTCATGTTATCATTTAATGTCTGACTGGCGACGTCTGTGCTGTAATTAGCTCTGAGCTTTCATAGATGGGAATTTGAGGTTTTTTGATTTAAAACATGACACGGCTTTTTTGCTCCGAGGAAGCTGTTCTGTGGAAAACCGTTCTGTGTTGCTCTGCTACTACATCATAATAATTCAGCTAACTTAAAATGCTAATAAATCTAAAGCAGCCCATGATTTTTCTCTGCTCCCCATTAAAACATGAATAGTTACTGAACTGAGTAAATAATTAACTGCTACACTAGCTTTCCCATGGACACAACAGAGTATCTGTCTTGGAAAAATGGAGACTGCTGTATTTTGGCTGGAGGCATCCTTTAACTACTACACCACCTGCTGATAATAAGAAGACAGCAGCTGGATGATTTGTCTGCCAATCCTCAGTTTCAGGTACCCCAATGCCTGCCCTGAGCTGGATCAAAGATGGTCTGGTTCTGAGAGGAGGGGCTCGTGTCAAAATCCAGCAGGAGGGGGAACTCCACCTACTCTGTGTGGAGAGAACCCGGAAGGAGGACAGCGGAAGCTACGGATGTGCGGCTTCCAACAGCAGGGGGCAGGTGTCTGCCACCTGGACGCTCATAGTCAGAAGTAAGGGCAGAGCTTTACTGACACATCTGTAGCCTTTTAACCAATGACAGGTAACAGTGCTGTTACTCACTTCCCATTGGTTAGTGTGCTAAATCACAAGGTGTGGTTTTCCATCAGTTCTGTTTGCGTGTGTTCAGTTAATGATCACGTTCAGTTAAGTTCACCAGGTAGATCAAATGTAATTACACCACCTTTAGGCCAAAATATCAAGCTTAAAATTGCTGAACAATATTATCATTAGCAATGCACCAGATCAGGGTGAGAGTGAGTCACCTGTACCTACATTAGCTGTATGTAGTGCTGTTTTGTGAGGTTCTGATATGGACTGTCAAGCTTCTGAAAAGTGGAAGACAGTGGGGTAGTGTGTTAAGTGTTTCAGCTGCTGGCTTTACTGCAAAACAACTGCGTTTGCAGACCTCTGCTTTACTGCACAATAGACCCCTTTCTGTATTACCTCATTTTCAGAAGACAAAAACCAGAGCTGAACTTCTTATACACTGACTGCCTTTTGAACTGATAATGAATGTTGCTTGTTTCTTTGGTTTCTATGGAATGTTTGTCAGAGAACTGTGGGGTGACTCAGGGATGGAGAGGAAGTCAGCACTCCAAACCAGCACATTGTTTTTTTGTTGCGTTTTGACTTAAATTCTGTGCAGTTGCGCCATCTACTGGTCACAAGCTTCATTACATATTAGAGATGCTCTTTTCAGCCAGTCTAAATAAAACAGTTATCAAAGCAAGGTCCTGGAGGGCCGCAGTGAGTGCTGGTTTTTATTCCAACCAATTAATTTATTTTAATTTGACCATTATCTTTAATTAATATCAATTACTGGTACATCCTTGCTTCTCTTCATTCTTCCTGATCATTTCCATTTGTCTGCACTTAGTTGTCTTAATCATTTGAGACAAAGAAAGTTATACAGAAGGCTCTTTAAGGTCTGTAACAAAAATATAAACCATATTACAAAGTTGCTCTGACTGGAAAATCTGTGCAGAAATTGTCTGGATAATTAGCATTGTGTGTAATTCAAACCAGTATTCATTAATTGTATTCAAATTGTAATAATTAATGAACAGCAGAAGCAGGTGCCAATGACAAAGAAAACTTAACTCACTGCTCTTAATTAAGCAATCATTAACAATAAATGTATTAAAAGATTAAAGACTTACCATAACTGTTATAAAATAAAACACAACATCAGTAAGTGTTTGTCGTGCTTTTAAAACTCTTAACAATAATTTAAGCGTGTTGAATTAATAGATTGACACAGTAGTTATACTAAAAAGTCAGTAATGTTTGACATGAAGAATCGATTAACAGCAGAAATTGGCTGAAACAAAAACCTGCACCCACTGCGGCCCTCTAGGATCACGCCTTAACACTCTTGGTCTAAAACAACAAAAGGAGTTAATACAACTTAATTTCTGTTCAAATTTTAAAAATAATAAATTGGCAAACTTTAATGTTGTCATAAGATGGTTTGAGGAGCTTAAATGAAGTGTGTTCCTTTGGAGTCTGAGCTTATTAGCAGTTATTAGAGAGCGATTCTGATTAATTGGAATTTGGCCCAAGAAATACTACACTTAAACAGGCCAGGTGGGAAGTGTGTCGTGTACAGATGTGACAGTCATGGGAAGTGTGTCGTGTACAGATGTGACAGTCATGGGAAGTGTGTCGTGTACAGATGTGACCCAGGACTGAACGTCATGGAGAAATTGGTTCATTTTACATTTTACTGACATTGGTCGGGTTCTGTACAAGTTAAAGATAAAAGCATAACAGTGGCACGAAAAAAAACCTGCAGTGTGAGCCCTGGGTTCATTTGAACACAGGTTGGGAAACTGTCATTTTTTTGTCCAAGAGACATGAGCAGTTTTGGTTATTTTTGTAACTGAAAGTTGTAAATTACATAACGTTGCATCTGTGCTCTGCTTTTGAACTCCTCTCTGCACTGCAGACAGCTGTTACCGTGATGATTAATGACGGGAATCTGTAAACCACAGGGGGTCCGTGTCACACGCACAAACCTGCTGTTGTACTGCAGACAATTGCGATTTTTCACAAGTATAGCATACAACAGTTAATGTGCTGAACGTAAGTCAATGTGGCTAGAAGTGTCCTTTAAGCAGCTAACCGCAGATGTGAATCCATTGATGACTCGAAACAGCAAGTGCAGTTCTCGTGCGTGGTGTGCTGTTGCACGTTCCTCTCAACAGGTGCCAGACTGGAAGGCAAAGCTCCAGCCTTCAGCGGCAATCTGCAGGACCTCACGGTGAGCGAGGGTCAAGGTTTCGTGCTCCAGTGTGGCGTACAGGGCAGGCCTCTGCCCCAGATCACATGGCTGCTTAACGGTGAGAAGTGGGCTCCCGTAACGTTATAATCTTTGTCAGTGCTCATATGTTGTTCATGACCTCTACCACTAGAGGGGGATAACACACATTGTCCTCCTCATTTAAATTTTTACTCAATGAGTTCTTGGCAAAACAATAAAAATGCATTTCAACTCTTTGATTTCTAGACTTTTAATAGGGTTCCATGTTATAGTTTTAATAGGGTTCCAATATGGAGCCGGGGCTTGCTTGGTTAGTGGTGTGCGTATGCGCGCGTGTGCGTGCACGTGTGTGTGTGTGTGTGTGTGTGTGTGTGTGTGTGCGCGCATACTCATGTACTGTTCTGTCTGCTGGCTGTTCTCTCCCTGCTGGGAAACCAGGTCCAGCTACACAGATATGACCTACTGAAACCATATAAAGGAAAAGCAAGCGGTCCGGTCAGACTTGGCCCGTTCTCGTGCCTTGACCACAGACGTCACAGGCTGTCCCCAAGTATGTGATGGTGTCATACTGCAGCCAGGGAGTGGGCAGAACAGCGGGCACCTCCAGGCCCATGGGAGTCTGTGCGATTCATCAGGAATCTTGCTCTTTGGCCCCCAGAGATCAGCAGACCCGCTTGTCACAAAAGAAAGCACTTTGTACTGAGCAATGAAGGTGTTTAACTGAAATCTCACCCTTGGTTTGATGTTTTGGGAAAGCTCTGAAGAACTCAGGGATCGACACTTTATGAAAACAATCCACATTGTGTGTGTGTGTGTGTCTGTTGGTGAATGTGCTTGGTGTGTTAGTGTGTGTGTGCGTGTGTTTGTGCTTGAGAGGTACGCCTTTCTTGACTCCTGACTCCCTCTCCGGTGCTCCCAGATGAGCCCATTCCTCAGGCCCGCTGCACATATGAGGGGTACGAAGCCCAGCTGGAGGTCCTGGGAGCCCGTGTGACAGATGGAGGCACCTACACGTGTGTTGCAGAGAATATGCATGGGAGGGCCGCATGCAGCTCCAGAGTCCATGTCCGAGGTGGGTGTTGTGCTTCTTATCCAGTTCTCCTGTCTGACCCCTGACCTTGCTGCATGTTAGGAAATTATGTCACCCTCACCAAGTGGCCATTGGTCATTTAGGACATCAATTACACACTAAAGCGAGTTTGTGTAAAGGCACGTGTGTACATGTATGTGTAGCCTTATGTACTACGTTTTAACATTCCACATTGGGGTTCATTTCAGTGAAACAAATTGTCCAACACTGTAAGCACTGCAGTTATCTTCATGAACAGTTTGAAGGCTCTCTTGTAAACTGGTTTTGTTTAATCTGCTTGTTGGAGTTTCTATGTGAAAATAAATGTTGAGTGATGTATGTCTACAAGGGGAGTTTTGTGTGTGTGTGTGTGTGTGTGTGTGTGTGTGTGTGTGTGTGTGTGTGTGTGTAAAAGCAAAGTGATGCGTGTCTAGAGGTGCAAAGTTTGTTTAAAAAACGGAGCGATGCGTGTTTAAACAGGGGAGCGATGCGTGTTTTTACCAGATGTTTTTACAGGCTACCACTTTTGTTCCATTAAAAGTCATCATCATTTCCTCTGAGGCAGAAACATTTGACAAACCTGCAGTCTTTTCATAAGTGCCCCTTAAATGTCTCTGAGCCAGATAAAATCCGGAGATAAAGTAAGGCCAAACATTTTCTAAATGATGCTAGCTTAAGATTCCATGGTGGTTTTGGGAGGAAATCTCTACTCCCTCTGATCTCTTAGTGTGTGGTGTCTTTGGGTCATGGTACCCTTGCCAACAGTTTGGAAATGTTTTACTGGAAATGAATGCAGAGGATGCTATACTTGTTGATGGGTTGTACATGGTCTGCTTTAGGTAAAAAGAATGTTCTTTTTATATTACACGTGGGTTAAGTGTGGTTCTCCTTTCTTGGGCCCTGCCCCACTGAAGGCGGAGCCAGAGGGGAACACCCTTGTTAGGTGTCAGGTCGATTACCTCGGTCTCTGTCTAGCCAGCAGGAGGGGTAAGGGGGTGGCGTCAGTGACATTTTCCATGCCGGCTCTTTCAGAAGCTCAAAGAAGCCGCTATATTAGGAGCAGGGAACCAGTGAGTGTAAACAGAACCACAGGGGCTGTTCCGCGGATGGCGGGTCCAAGAGCACAAAATCCCACAGACGTGGAACGTGTGGGTTTGGAAGTTGATGCTTTGATCCATTTCACTAGCTTAAACCGCACTTCCATAAGAATGACAATAAATCATCACAGACCGCTGTCAGTGGTTACCTCCATGCAGACTGGCAGAGGTTCACCCGTGATGCTGACGTGCTGTGGCTGAATTCCACAGTCAGCATGAAAGGTAAAATCACAAGCTTTAAAGGTGTGTCGTTAAACACGGCTCGTCTGCTGGACCTGCCTCTGGCGTGCCCGCCTTTGCTCCAGCCAAAGTCACTTTCTCCAGCGCGTTTTCATTTGTTAGGAAGACTTGATGTTTACAGATGATTTCGTGCAGGGCTTTGCGATGAGTGTCGGACTGCTTTTGCATCGGCGAGCTGGGCGTTTGACGTAACAAACGTATAAACACCGCCGTCGCTCGTTCAAATTACGCCGGTCCCGACCAGCTGTGCTGTTTAAATTTTCGCCGATGGAAACTTCTCTGAGAAGCTTTGGATCTCGTGTTCGGCACGCAGGGTATGTATACACACGGAGGGCCTGTGTTTGGGAACACTCAGTGTCCTCTCCACACACACCTCCCTGGTGGGGCTGGAGCTCTGAGATTTATGGGCTCTGGAACATCTGTGTACAACAGAATGCCGTATATGGTCAACAGGCATGACAAGGTGCGCCGCTGCACTCTGACTTCCCAGGGCTACCTTGAAGTGGACTGAACCAATATAAGAGAAGAAAGACTAACTGACTTGTTATAATATAGTTAACTTCTTATTTCCAAAAAGCAGGATCTACTACTTAAGCTACACAGTTTCCACAAATAGCCAAAGTTAGTGAGAATGTGTCGCAGAACATTATAAACATAAATGACAACTGATTTACTTTGGTGCTTTTAGAAGTGTTTATATCTATTTTCCTTACTGATAGTCAGTTTCTATGTGAATACAGTTCAGTGGGGATGAGGGTAGGAGCGGAGGGGCTCCTGTTCAGAACTTGATATCTTCCAAATTGCATCTTCATAACTTTTATGGACAATCAAAAAAATTAACGACTTGGACACAGTTCTGTGCCCTAGACGGTGTTGGCTGGTTTTTATATGGTGAGCTCCTCAGTTTGAGGGCAGATTATCACTAGCGTCAGTGATAAACACTGTGTGTGCAGGGTCTCGGGCTTGTGAAATTTTCCATGCTGCATCAATCATCCTGAAGATCCATCTGTGTGCCAGAAAGAGGCTCCCCCATCCCATAGAAGCCTTTGTGAATCTTTCTGTGACGTCCTGTACAGCCAGGTTGCATGTGAAGGGGCCTGTCTTTAAATACCACTTTCCTGAGCTTTCCAGCGATGGCCCTGATACCAGGTCAAACGTTGTGTTTAATGTACGCCTGGTCTGAGAATGGAACTGTGAGTGTAGTTCTATATTTGGGGATGTATTTCTAAAATACCATGAGGTGTGTGCGTGTGCATGTGCCTGTGTGTGTGTGTGTGTGTGTGTGTGTGTGTGTGCATGTGCCTGTGTGTGTGTGTGTGTGTGTGTGTGTGTGTGTACAGATGGACATTTGCAGTATAACAATCAGGTTTAGTTCTCAGTCCCAGGAATCAAAGTGATGGTGGTGCTTTAATTAAGGACTCCAGAAAACAGCGGCTCCTCTCTGAATGTGCACCATTTCATTTTCAAGTGGTTCCAACCATCCATTTTCTGTACTGCTTATTCTGTGTAGGGTTGCAGGAGGCCTGGAGCCTGTCCTAGGGAGCTTAGGGAACAAGGCAAGGGACACCATGGTCGGGGTGCCAACCCATTGGTACACACACACACACACACACACACACACACACTCATGCACGAACGCACGCACATACGCTCACTAACTACAGGCAATTTAGCAGTACCAATGGACCTACAACACATGTCTTTGATGTGGCAGAGTACCCAGAGGAACCCCTGGAGCACAGTGAGAACCTCTTTTTCAAGCACTTAATTAGTGGAAATCATAGCACCAATTGCTTATGTTTGCAGACTTGCTTTTGGTAGTTAAATTTACCTTTTGTGGATGAATTTGCTAAATGGTATCAGATAAGCATATGATGATACAAACATTTTCACATGTAAAGCACAGAATTATTTGTCCTATGGGTAATATTTTTGTCATGTCTCAAACCTGGTCTTTAAGATTTGTTTTTTTTTTCTTGTGATCCTTGCTGCGTTGTGTCTGAGCACCAGTGCTGACTGGAAGAGAAGTCCAGCAGTCACTTTTGTCGCCTCACAGCCTGCTGTGCTTTTGGCTAAAATTTAACCGTCAAGTGGGGAAACCCCAGACTGCTTATCTCAACATATTAACACCAGTTATATGTGCAGGGACACTGAGGCACCGGATAAATGAAACTGGCAAGGCCTCTTTTCAGGAAGGATGTACTGACATTTTTAACCCCCGTTAATATTATTGCCCCCTGTAGGAACAAGGTTTCCAGGGAACCCTTTGGCATGACTTCTCTCGGTTCCCAGGCTGAGGGCTGACTCCAGACTTTCCCACACACAGTCCCAAAAGGGCGTGGTTAATCCTCAGATAAAGCTTGAAAAATCACAACTTTCCTGAAAATTGGGGTTTAGCACATGGAGATGGAGACTTTTAAAAAATTATTTTTACAGTGTATTAGAAATAAAGGCCCAACAATGACAGTTATGCTGGGATTTTATTTTTCAGTTACATCTTACAGCTGCCAGACCAGTGGCATTCGGGCCCTCATGTTTTCTGGTGTAGTTTATTTAATTTTGGCTCTCGTATTATAACATTCGTGGTCTTTTCCCTTCACTCGTCAAACAGCCAAACAGAATGAGGTGAAGTGTGCTGCCATGTGCGTGGTTTCAGAAAGGAAAACTCTGGAGTTGGCAAAGGCCGTGAAGGCGGGAGAAGCCAAGAAGCCACTGGCCCCGACGTTCCTGAAGGGCCTGGAGGACATGGAAGTGATGGACGGCAGCCGCGTCGCTATGACCATCAGGGTCACAGGTGACGAGCCCGCCTTGTTACAGAACAACGTCATGTGCACTCCGTGTGACGCTACGCTTTTCTTTCATAAGCTCAGAGGTACAGGGAGGGGTTGTCTGTGATGCTGAAGGTGAGCCATTCTGCTTGTGACATTCTGCAGAGCAGCAAGGGTCTGTTGGTACCGCTCTTTCAAATCTGTATGCTACACTAATGGGGGTACAGGACTGTGGAAATGCAGCGGTGCATCTCCATAGCTACAGGTACAAAGTAGCTCCACAGGAAGTAGCATTTTTCAGCCTTCAGAGGTACCGCTAAATGGTCCAACCTGACGATGTGCTACACTTGTACATAGAGGAGATTCAGGTCTAACCTAAAATGTATGGTCATGGTAATTAAAGATTTTCTTCTTAAAACGAGAGGTTTTGTTCATATACAGAAGCACTTCTGCTGGTAGTCAAAGGAAATGGCTTGTTTAAAGCGTCAGGCCTGCTTCAGGCCTGCGTCGTCTCTCACCAGTGGACACACACCCTCAGATTGTTGTGGAGGTGATGTTTACTTGGACCAAAGTGTTTTTAAGCAAAATTAATGTATTATACTGTTACACAAACTAGCTACCTGTTCACTCCCAAGGAATGCCCTGTTTTTGGCTGTTCCAGTTAAATATTCAGCTATAACTAACTGGGAGATCAACAGCAGGGTTATATGAGGATTAAACTGAATAAGACAGACAGTGGAGACTTTTACCTTGTGAGAATATATTGCTTGTATTTTGAACTCCTGTCCAGTACCAAACCTGGTTATTCAACTCCCTCCCTCTGTTTAAATGCACAATGGCTGTCATACCATATTTTGAGCAATTCCATGCATGTTTTCCATTTTGGGTCATTTTCAGGTCCTTTCTAACCAAGCATTCAGAAGGAGGATGGAAAAAGTTGAAGGAGCAAAAGCCGAGGACAGGGTGCTTATTTATTGTTGCTAATTCCAGTTTATGGTCAGCTTTCCTGCTGAGGACCTGATAGCATCTGCACAGCATTGCTGAGTGGCTTCGGCGCTTTGTGTGTTTACTCCACGCTGTCCCTGAAGGCACCAGTCCTGGCTAGATCTCAGGGTGCCGTGACAGTGCTCAGTCACGGCCTGATCGCGCCCGAGCTCGCAGCCTGCCATCTGCAGCCCCTATCTGATCATGGGGTTCCCGGTAGCATGCACTCCAGTGTCATGGATCTGACGACGCGCTTTGAGATACACGGTATCTATGGCAATCACTGTGATGTGATGTTAAAACAAAAGTGTCCTGCGTGATACAGGCATCCCAGGCTCTGGCCCAGGAACATTAATGAACACTGAGCCACATGTGTTCTTGTGTCTGTGTGGTAGAAATATCCCTCGTGTGCTGTGTCCACATTAACATGTGCAACTGTTTTGTTGTCTCATAGTCTGAATTATTATAACCTTATTTACACAGCCTAAAAATACAGATGATTATTTTCTTTTGTTTTTTTTCCTGAATAAGGTTCTCAAACAGTTTAAATATTATATTTTTGCTGGATAAGCCAACACAAAGTGTGAGTCAGGAGCTGAAATGCAGGCCAGTTTCCCAGTATCATGTAACATTTGCGTCAGATGCTCTGCAGGGTTCAAAGGTGATCTTATGGTGGAGTCCCCAGAACACTATCCTTGTCCTTGTAGCCATGTTGTGGTTCTTTATTTGTGCTGTAATTCAGAGTAAAGCCACCCCAAAAGGTTAATCACCAAGACAGCCTTGGGCTGCCCCAGTCTGTGTTCCTTGGGATTATATTAGTTCTGTCTGTTTAACATGGTGTTTTGGCACCATTCCCAAGCCCTCCTGGTGAAAAGCACAGTGCCACTTGCATACTGTTTCACAGCTGGGAATGTTACTACGTGTTCAACTTGAGTTTGTGCCAGGCAGTATTTATTATTTTATAATATCCTTAATGTGTTATTTCTCCATTATTACTACAAACCTTGGACACAATTTTCCATTTTTGTCTGCCTGACCCAGGCTACCCCCAGCCGCGGGTGGCCTGGTTGCACAACGGCCAGGAGGTCCAAGAGTCAGAGGACTTCCACTTTGAGCGCCGGGGGAGCGAGCACAGCCTGGTGATCCAGGAGGTGTTCCCAGAAGACACGGGGAAGTACACCTGTGAGGCATGGAATGAGCTCGGTGGAGCTCAAACAGAAGCAGTTCTCACGGTACAAGGTATGACCACCAGTGTGTTCGGTGAAACACCTTTTCTGGCACCATGATGCACCTTTCCGTTTCCAGAGCCCTGTTTGTTCGGCACCAGACTCTGTGTTTTTTTGAATAATGAAACCTCACCTGTGGAAGCGGACAAACAAGTGCATGTTAACTTGCAGTGCATCTTGTACTAAATTATGGTGTTTGCATATGTGGCCAGTGTTGCTCAGGGCAGTCGTGACATTTTCTGTTATTTATTTGCACATGAGATTGCTATCTTGAGCGGTTTGCATAGACTGGAATTTTCCATTCTGATCGTTTATACTGGACATTCAATGAAATAAATCCACGAAGCTTTTCGGTTGTGGCCTTTTGGGACTTGGTAACCTGCATTTCTGACCTGTTGCGATCACATGCCGTGATAGCTTTCATTCAGCTACAGTGTTCCTGAAGGACATGGGATTGGTGGACCCAGTAGGTCCGACTTCATAACGATCCTGTTTCTCTTCAGAACCCCAGGACGGCGTCCAGCCTTGGTTCATTACCAAACCCAAGGGCGTGACTGTAAATCTGGGCCAGCACACATTGCTCTCCTGCGCCATTGCTGGAGACCCCTTTCCACAATTCCGCTGGAGCAAGGACGGCCAGGTGCTGTCTTCTGGGACAGAGTTTGACATCCTGCAGAAGGAGGACGTGGTCTCGCTGCTCATCAGGACAGCGAGCGCCCACCACGCAGGAGACTACGAGATCAACCTGAAGTGAGACTGCTCTCCCGCTGCCTGGCAGCAGCTTCACCATCGCACTCCTGTTGTGCGTCTTTTCGGGCTCTCCCACAAGCATGCTGGGAAAAAATGGGCATATTCCCATTTTGAGGAGTGTCATCCGTGCTGTATACAGTGGTGCAAAATGCATTTTATATTTAGCTCCAGTAGTGCAGAGCACATACCCATGACATCACAATGAGATGGAGTTTTGAAAATATCTTTTGTGTTCTTCCTTTGGAGGTGTTTATTTCCATATAAGGCCCGTGGCGGTAACACTGCGGCACAGACACTGGGTGTTGTGAGCCCCATGCTGATTGGCTAGGGAGACAGCCGGGCCTGGGGGCTCTGTTTCACAAGGGTTAAAAAATGCCCCGAGTTCAAATAAACACAAGGACAGGAAAAGCATGTGAGAAAGTGTAGGGAGCCGCGCTCTTCCCCACAGATTCGTGAGATTCAGGCTTGAAAGCAAATGGGAAGTTATTCAGCTCTTTTTTGTCTTCTCGGGTTTTAATTTTTAACGCTCCCCCCACCCCTCCCCACCAAACCCCTTTTGACTCCACCATTCCTCCCATAGGAATAAAGTTGGCAGCTGCAGCTGTGTGGCCCGTGTCGTGGTCAGAGAGGAGCCGGAAGGGTTCACGGGGTCTGCCCTAGATTCTCCCCAAACGTAAGTGTATCCCTCCTCTCCTTCTCTGCTGAGCCCCCCCCCCCCATTTTTCCCCATTGCTATTTGTTGCAGAGCTGCCTTTCCCTTTCAGGCCTTGCTGTGAACCAGTGTGATCCTCGAATGAGAACAAACTGCTTACCTCTAACAGCTCTGCCACTGTTCCAGGAGGAGGGGGCTGGGGGTAACTTGGTCCAGCCATGTTTTCCCTTATAAGGCCATCAGAGTCATCGCTGATGCAACATAGCGATGGATTATATTCCACTAATTAACCTATTTTAGACAGTAGGCTGTGCCTGCCAAGGCTTTTAAACCTCTCTCTCTCTTTGTCTTTCTCTCTCTTTCTTTTTCCCACCCTCCCCGTGGTTTTGGCTGTCTCAGCAGGCCTTGTCACAGTGCCGGGGGCGTGGACGGCCCAGAGTGCAGTGGAGGATCTGAGTGTGAGGACCAGGAGCAGGAACACGGCAAAGGCCTCCTGAAGAGGTGTGTGGAGACACGGCAGCACGGTGAGGAGCACATCCGGCAGCAAGAGGCCGAGCAGCACGACTTCCGCAGTGTGCTGGGTAGGAAGGTCGCCACTAAGAGCCTTTCTGAGGAGGACCTGAAGGAGATAACTGCAGAGCAGATGGACTTCAGGGCAAATCTGCAGCGGCAGGTGAAGCCGAAGACGCTGTCGGAGGAGGAGCGGAAGGTCAATTCACCTCAGCAGGTGGACTTTCGTTCCGTCCTGGGAAAGAAGGGGGGTGGCACGCCCAAAGCCAGCGCACCCGCTGTCCCCAGCAAGGGGGAGCCAGCCAAAAATGCAGTGACCGATTTCCGATCGGTTCTTGGCAACAAGAAGAAGCCACTGGCTGTGGAGAACAATGTTGAGAGTCCGGCTTCAAAGGACACGGCTCCTAAAGAACCAGCACCTAAGGGTCCAGTGCCAAAGGACACAGCTCCTAAAGAACCAGCACCTAAGGGTCCCGTGCCAAAGGACACAGCTCCTAAAGAACCAGCACCTAAGGGTCCAGTGCCAAAGGACACAGCTCCTAAAGAACCAGCACCTAAGGGTCCCGTGCCAAAGGACACAGCCTCTAAAGAACCAGCACTCAAGGGACCAGTGCCAAAGGACACAGCTCCTAAGGGTCCAGGGCCAAAGGACACAGTTCCTAAACAACCACCAGCTAATGACCCAACACCCAGGGAACTAGTATCCAAGGAAGAAGCACCTGAGAAACCAGCACCTAAAGAACCAACGAAAAAGGACTCAATTCCCAACGACAGAGCACAAACGGCTAATGATGCAGCACCAAAAACAACAGTGCCCAAGGACCCCATACCCAATGATGTGGCAGCCAAGCAGCCAGTGCCCACAGAGGACCCAAAGAGCAATGCCAGCTGTCTCAATGGGGGGATTAACGAGCACAACGGTGGCATTGTGGGGACAGCACCGGTGTTCACGCATCCCCTGAGTGACGTCACCGTACTGGACGGCGAGCGTCTGCGACTGGAGTGCCGTGTCACCTCCGACCCGCCGGCCACCATCACCTGGATGCTGGACGGGAAGGTGATCAAGCCCTCAAAGTTCATCCTCCTCTCTCAAGAAGGTATGGGAACGTGTTCGTCAATGGCTTATTCCTTTGGTCCTGTCTATGGAAATAATGCTGACAGCTAAAAATAACTGGATCCATGGCGAGCGCTTTGTTTTGGCAGTTAGTTACTGAATAGTTGAAGAATACAGGTTATTTACAGAGAAGCGGTAAGAGAGATAATGTGGTTACTGTCATGTACTCCATGATGATAACAAACAAAGTATAAAATTACATGGCTGACCATGGACACAGTTATTTTAACTCTGTGTGTCATTCTGTTATGCTGTCTGTGGTCCTACTGCATAATATCATTTTTCATCCATCATAAATATAAAAAATGGACTAACCGAGGGACCCCCTAAATGTGGATCCTGAGCATTCCTGTGTGGATTTATGAAATACTTACAATCCTGTTTGCGACTTGGCATGGATGCCCAGGGCTCCATGTGTTAGTAAATTGCAGTTACGGCGTTCTTGTGTTGCAGTTCGCTCGTGTTTTTCTGAGCATGGTGTGTGTCATCCCCTCATGAAGCTGTCTGTTTTTTTCGGGGGGAGGGTGGGGGTGTCATTTCTGAGCAGGGATATATCAGCACTTCACATTTCATGTGACTCTTTGGTTACTTTGCCTTTATGTTGTAGTTTCAGTTAGTTGGATTTCCTCAGATGTTGACGTACAGTAAACGCTTGGCCATCTCTCCATTACTCTGATACGCTGTGATGCTCATTTGAGTTCAAGGAGACACATATGAGTTTATGAAAAACATTAGATTTTTCTTCATTGTTTTCAAGGTTTCTGAAAATATGTCTGAAGAATGTGCTGATAATGTCTGTACTGTGATACTCCTGTATTGTGATACTCCTGTTCTGTGGTACTCCTGTACTGTGGTACTCCTGTGCTGTGGTACTTCTGTACTGTGATACTCCTGTTCTGTGGTACTCCTGTACTATGGTACTCCTGTTCTGTGGTACTCCTGTACTGTGATACTCCTTGTTAACTGTCCTTCATTACTGGGTTTCCCTGTAAGAAAATAATCACGCTTTGCTGTTTATGGTCACTGCGCTCTTGCAGGTTTCCCATGAACCTTCACAGCAAGTTCATTGAGGAAATTAACATGCAACCTAAAGACTGAAACATACCCAGTGGCGTCGTTAGGTCACATCATTCTGGGCTTCAGCCCCAGATATTAGTGAAGCCCCCGAACATTTTCACCTCGAAAAAAGAGGGTTTTTACAGCAAAGCAGCAGACAAGCCCCAGGCAAACCTGACTTAGCCCATGAACTTTTTAATAGCTAGAAACCCCCCTGTGCGCACCCAACCCCCATCTGAGTTCCCACTTGGAGCAGGGGGCTTTTTTTAAGTGTTGGTGTCATGAGTAAACAAAGTTGGGGGGGGGACAATTCCACTTATTCCTTTTCAGCAGAGGTCTGACAGTGCAATGCACATCATCAGTGAGGTTGATGGAGTTGGTTTTCAAACCCAGATGACCTTTGGCTGACCTTTGTTGTGTGCCTAGGTGACCAGTGCTTCCTGACTATAGACAAGGCTCTGGCAGAGGATGAAGGCCAGTACAAGTGCCGGGCCGAGAACGCTGCGGGTCGAGCCGAATGTGACTGCATGGTTCTGGTAGATGGTGAGCCCCCCCCCCCAGGCCCTGTCTCCCAACACTGCTTGCCACTGGACCTGTTAAACACACTGTAATAATTAAAAACAGCAGGTCTGTGAGAGACAAAGGCCAGTATCAGTTTCATCCTTACAATGAGATTTATTTTATATTTCCACACTCAGATTATTACATTAAAATTGTATTTGCTAACAAAGGATTTTTAAATGAAATTATGCACATTACATTCAACTGTTGAAGCAGCTGTATATTGAATTGTGTGCTGAGATGTGTCATTGCATACACTTAAACCTGCGATCTTTTTGTCGCATATTGTTTAATAAAAATTAGCTGTCTGTGTAATTACTGACTCAGTGCAGTAATAAAGCAAAGGGTGTGGCAATGGATAATGTAAATGCATTCAATTCATGCATGTTTTCTCCTAGATCTGGGTGAAACCAACGCGACACCAGCAGACAGGAAAACCAAGAAGAGCACTCCAACCACAGAGAGTAAGTTCTGGAAACCTTTGTCACTCCTTCTCTGTGCCTGTAGGTACATGGTGACCAGCCGTCTCCTGGCATGATCTCCTGCTTAATGTCAGAATCAGAAGGATGGCAGGAAGTGAAAATTCAGGACATAAATAATCCAGTGCAGAACGTAAGGGGCTGTGAAAGTGTGTGAACCCCAGCAGGTTTGTTTGACCGTTTTCCATGACAGGAAGGGTTCCCTGCTGGTCCCCAGAGCTGATCTACTCTAAATGTTTACTACATTGTCCTTCAGCAGCAGTCACGGTAATCTTGGGTATGCCAGTATAAGATTGGCACATTTAGCTTTTGAATTTTTGCCCATTCTTCAATGCAAAATCTTGGGTATAAATAGGCTGCCTATCAGGTTCTCCTCAAGGATTAGCTTGTATTTGGCTTTCTGTGTTAGGCCTGATGAGGACAGGATTGCTAATTCTGCTGAAACGGAACCCCAGAGCAGGATGCTGTCTCCACCGTGATCGTGCCACCTGAGCATTGACTGTTTAGGCCAGACGCAGAGCTTTCAGGCCACGGAGCTGAACTTCAGTCTCAGACCACATGCTGTAAAGGTTTTAGGTTTTGTCTCAGGCCTTCTGGCAAACTCCAGACGTGTCTTGCTGTTGGCCGTTTCTCAGAAGCGGCTGCCTTTCAGCCACTATACCAAAGTGGCTCAATCTGAAGAGCTCTGCAGGTTGTCGATGTCTGGACAGTTTCTTCTGTTATTAGCCAAAGAGCTCTGAAACTCTGTCAGTAGCATCGCAGCCTCTTGGTCTCTGCTCTGACCTCTTCTTTTGATATCCTGTGGCCAGCTGCTCAGTTTGGTAGGCTGGCCAAATCTTGATAGTTTTCTCATGACATTTTCATGTTGAAGCTCCAGGGCAGCCTTGTGGTCATCACAGCAGCAGCTTTGCTCTGATCCTTTGTTTTAGCTGTGAAACCTCATAACGTCTGTGACGTTTACTGTGAAATCAGTTGGCAAAAGCTGGATGAAATTAATTTGGGTGTACCTTATAAACTTGTTCACTGGGATTTAGGATGTTCTAACAAATTGGTTTTAATAGGTTGTTTTCCAGACTTTTTTTGTGCTGTTCTGAAGTACTTTAACATTATAGAGAATGACTTGTACAGGTGAGGAAATAAAATCCCATTTTAAAATGTTCTGCTATGTTGCAAAAACAAATAAAAAAAAAATACACAATGTGAATGATTTCTAAACACCCTCCATATATTATATTTGACTGAGATAGTTTTCAGCACAAGTTGAGCGGTGTGCTGTACGGTTACAATTGAGCTTTCCAATGTCAAGGGCTTATTGAGTTGTGTAATGAGACTGGGCTAATGAAGCAGTGTCGTGGTTGATAGACGTTGTTGTGTGCGGGCTGCACTGGCCTGGGAGTTTCTCAGATGAGATACGGGAGCAGATTCCTGCCAGTGACCGCCCACGGCACTGCTCCGCTCCGCTCCTCTTGCACACTTCCTTGTAAGGCCTGCGTCTCCCTGAACCTCGCTCCCCTCCGTGATCTTGGGCGTCCGGCAGTGATTTTTGCCAGCTATGGGATATGGTCAAGCTCCTGTGGAATGTGCATGATCCAAACAAGCCCCCCTGACCTAATCTGAAGGACACGCCCTTGACACCGAGTGGAGTTCTCAAAGCAGTATGAAAAGTGGCGACATTCTTCAATTTTGGTAGAAGCAAGTCATCCTATGTTTCAAAAATGTAATTTTGGTCCTAATATCTGAATGTGATTGAGTTTTTAAAAACGCAATTCACAGCGTTTAAATGAAGTGTTAGCATGTTTTGGACATAAGGATTTGGATTACAGGTTCTAGGATTTCCAGGATTTTATACATGTTTTTGTCATTTTAAGATCATTTTTAAATGAGAACGCTTACTGTTTATCCTTGCTGGCCCAGATGAGACTGTAAACTGATTTTGTCACATCACAAACGTCCTCACAGAGCTAATGAAAAGCATTTTATGACAAACAAAAGTCATTTTTCCTGACACAGTCAATGTATTGCTGCTTCCAAACACTTCAAAGATTAAGTATAATCTTCAGGGCAAGAAGAATTAACACTACAGTACTTTGGAACGTGGGACATGGTTTGGATTTTCCTGGAATTTTTTTGTGATCTTTGTGTTCTTGGTGGACTTGTAAATTGTTAATATTTTGGTCATATGAGTGAGAATGTTGTGAAATGCATCATATGGTTATCGCCTGGGTGACCACAGTAGGGGGGACTTGCCAGGAAAGGTTAAAGGTCACCCCCTGCACTTGTCTCCAAGCCACTGTCTGTTATGTTGTGTGACTGGAGGTGCTGTTTGCTCATGGGTGAGCTACATAATTAATGATGTTTTTTTGTGTAACATCTTGTGGTTAGGAAAGATAAATGCTTTCGTACATCCGCACTTATGTTCTAGGTGGATTCTGTGTTCTGTATTTCATTAGGCCTTCTCCAGTTTTGCCAAATGGATTGAATATCGTAATTCAGTAAGTGAATGTGAAAACGTGCGTGTGCATGTGCGGGAACACACGGGCTGCTCCCCGATGCCCCAGCTGTTGTTTTTCTAGTCACGTAGCACGACTGGGAGTAATCCTTTACTAACAACCTAATCTAGTATGACATCAATTATGATGGGAGGCAAAGATAGTGCTGCGTTTGCTATCATGGGGACGTGTGGGGGGGATGCTACTAATGTTGTCTTGAAGCTCTGGAGCTGGCTCAATGTGTTTCTGAATGGTGACTGATCAGGGAAAGCAGCATTGGCTTGACCTTGCCAGAAAACAAGGCACAAATCATCTCTGCTCTGAAAGTGATGCCAACCTGTTGACGATACCCAGTGACCTTACGCTACCCAGTGACCTTACGCTGAGAGTTCCATTTTCCCCAGGCCAATAAGACTCAAACCAGAATGCTGCCCGCTTGCTTACGCTTCACCCTGGAGATGTGAAACCGGGGTACTGTCCAGATGTGGATGATGACTAGACATCCGTCCGAACATCCTGCCTTCTCGTATTCACAAATCGAAATTGGAGGGGGGGTGATTCTGAAGTGCAGCAGCTGCACGTTTAAAAGTGCCTCCTGCTTGAAGCCTACATCATGTCTATTGGGTTAGTGTCAGTGGAGGGGCAGGGCTTGGCACTGCCAGTTTGGCATTAAGCTGGTTTCTATGCTGCTAGAGGATTTGCAGGAATACCTCCTGGTCACAGATCTATTTTTGTTAGAGTCATAAGTTTCAGGCCCTGTAATTTTACTGGGGTTGCCTTTTTTCTCTGTCCAGCAACTGTGGGACACTATATCCCCTGCATTAGCCCTGTGAGGGGCTCGTCGAAATGCTGATCATCTCAGTTGCGCTGTGTCCTGGAATATGTGCCATCAGCAGCCATTTAAAATGCTGTCTTTGTTAGTTCGTTGGTGTAAATCCCCAAGATGGTTTTATACTTTTAACTCCATAAAATAGGAGGAACTTGGTTGAAGGCCTTTTGTGGAAATTCCACTTGTATACTTTTAATTGGTTCTTGTGTTGTTGAATTCCCCCTTACAGTGTCCAGAGTTTAAATAAACTGCAATAAGTAACTTCCTGGATTGTTCAGGTTATTTTTAGCATCCCCAAACACAACAAAAGTACCTAATTCCTCTTGACTGTTGTTGCTTCAGTCTGCGATTTTTGTCCATCAGAAAAGTGTAAGATATATAATTGGGAAATGCAGTAAAGGCATCGAGGCTCACAACACAAAGACATTTCACTTTCACGTTAACGTTTTATTATTCACAAATCGTTGCAAATAAATGGTTTTCTTGTTACTGTTACTTCTCAAAAACTGACATTAAAACATTTCCTCTGTGGTCCGAACATGTACTGCATATGAAGGTCATCAACCTTGAGTAATACAAGCACTGTGTCTTATGTAATGCTAGTTGGCTTTAAGATGCATCTTATAACATCTGTGTTACAATTTAAGAAGAAAGATTCACATTTTTTGTCTTCATTTTTAATGGCTTTAACTGTGCTTAAAATAGTTTATTACACAAATGTTAAATATAATAAATTACCTTTTCCTTTCTTATACAGATGAGGCAAGAATAAAAAAGAAACCAGCCCCAAAGACACCTCCAAAACAGGGTAAGCATTCTCCACCAGATTGTTCTAGAAGGCCTTAACATGTATCTGATAAAAACAAGGAAAGTTTGTACTTAGGCAATTCAGGGATTTGCTTCCTGTTACCTGTCTTTACAGGCGTCTCACTGAATGAAAGGATTTGAGTAATGGGTGTCTGCTTGTGTGTGTCCCAAACCCAGTTCTAGTTGACACAGTGCCATGCAGAGGCTGCCATGCCATTCCTAGTTTAACCCCCCCTGTTCTGAGTCCAAGGTCAGTGTTGCATACTGGTTGGTGGTGAGATGAGCTCCATTGTCCTGAGCATTGTTAGCATGGTTCAGCCTTAAGTCGTTAGGCCGGCCGTGCTGTCAGGGGGAGGGAGTTCCCAGAGCCTCCCAGGACATCCTAGTCTCTGAATGACAGCAGCATGTGGGCGTGGTTAGCAGACAGGCTAACATTAGGAAGTCACAGTCATAGCCAAGAAGCTATGGAGCGAGGTTGTAGCATGCCTCTCCGGTCACTGACATGATAGTCTGACCCACCACCGCGTTTCCTGCAGCCGTTCCACCCCAGATCATCCAGTTTCCGGATGACTTGAAGATCTTGGCAGGGGAGAACGTTGACCTGTTGTGCAAGTTTAGCGGAACTCCACCCATCACCTGTACCTGGCTCAAGTTCAGGAAACCGGTGAGGACTCAGTGTGTCACGTGTAACTTCATGTCAAACACCTGTAGAGTGTAGACACATAGACGCAGGCCTGACGTTCAACAAGTGGTCAGCAGTTTAATCCTCATGTTAAAAGCATAAACACACACTTCACAGCCATAATACTTACAGTCCAGTCCACCCCCCTCCCTCCAGATCCAGGATGGGGTAGGTGGCATTACCATTCAGACCACAGAGTCAACAAGTCAGCTGACCATCTCCCCAACCAAACCGGACCACTGCGGCTGCTACACCATTGAGTTGCAGAATAAGTCCGGCACCAAGCAGGCCTCCCTCAACCTCACCATTGTTGGTAAGTTTGTAGTACCCAGTGGAGGTGTGAGAGTTAGGGCCACCCACCCCCCCAACTTTGGTGCTCTAGCTGGCTCTGTTCTCCAGTCCGGGACGTTCCATGTGGCTGCAGAGCTACTACGGACCATCCTGGGATGGAGGACCTTACTGCTTGAGCAAAGCAGTAAGGATGAGCCCAGTGATGTTCTGCAGGGTTTTCTGTCTGGTTTCCGAGATTTCTCCATTTTTTATTTGGCTGGACATTAAGTACATTGCCTGTCTTTCGGGTTCTCAGACCCACTGCGTCTTACTCAGACAATTCTGTGCTGAATAATTAAACCAGTATTATTTGCTTGCTATTTTTTTTTTCTGTCACTGACTTTTATCCAGTTTGGGTTAAAAGTGAGCTAACAATAAACAAATCATTTTAATCCCAGCTACATCAGTGTGACCACAATCTGTCATACTTCACGCAAAAGGCCTGTGAGTTGAAGCATTATACAAGACAGCTGCCAACACTTTCCAGAAGGTTTATCAGTGTTTTGAATCCGTGTCCCTTACATGGCTTGCTCCAGCTACTTTTTGGTTTGTTCAGCAATGGCAGTCCGACAGCTACAGAGATTAAATCCAAAGATTTTGAAGATGTATTGCTTCATTTAAAATGATTTATGACATTTTCACTGCTCTCTACACCCGAACATGTGGTTAAATAAAAACCAGGATGACTTTCAAGGACAGGGACATTTTCATCACTTTAACTAGCCAGAGAATTGCCTTATAAGTCTGGCTGCGATTGGTGTGTTTCAGACAAGCCGGACCCCCCTGCTCGGGTGCCCGCAGCATCAGACATCCGCAAGTCTTCGCTCACACTGTCATGGTATGGCCCCACCTACGATGGTGGGAGCGTGGTGCAATCCTATAACTTGGAGATCTGGAACTCGGTAGACAAAGAGTGGACTCCACTTGCCTCCAGCTACAGCACCTCCTACAACGTTCAGGACCTCCTGCCCGACAGGCAGTACAAGTTCCGTGTCCGTGCTGTGAACATCTATGGCATCGGAGAGCCCAGTGCTGAGTCGGACCCAGTCACAGTAGGGGTGGAGCAGGCAGGTGAGCTCCCTCTGGTGGTCATGTACAGCATGACACAAGCACAGGACAAAAGCCAGTCTGAACACCATGCACTCTAGTTAGGATGTGAAGCTGAGGTAAACGTGGTGCATTGATGGCTTTATCTTTCTTCAGAAAAGAAGATGGACGAGGTGGAGGAAGACGCTGAAGCTTCTGATGATGGTATGTGTATGTCTTATCAATGTATCCACACAGTAACAGTACACTCTTCCCATCACCTGTACCTGGCTGTCGTTGTTCTGGTTTGTTCCTGTTTTGATGGACAACCTTGTAGAGCATGTGCTTATTGATGAGAAAAGTAGAGCATGAGGAAAACTAAAAGCTCAGACTCACAGGACATCTGTGATACCAGCGTGCACATTAACAAGTGGGCTTCCATTGTCTGAACAGGGAAAAGCTCAAGGCAGGTTATCCTGTATGTTGTTTCACTGATTTGTTCTAATCACCATGCAGAAAAAGAGCCAGAATACAGAGACGTGGTCATCAAAACTGGCCAGACAGTCAAAGACTTCTATGACGTTGAGGAGAAGCTTGGAACGTGAGTGACGCCGAGCTGTGAGGACACCCGAATAATGATGGCTTGGAGCAGGACATTTGAACTCTCACGCTTCTCGTGACGGGGTGAAGAAGGTGCTCTCTTGTGTGATTCTAGGGGGAAGTTCGGACAGGTGTTCCGAGTGGTGGAGAAGGGCACCAAGAAGGTGTGGGCCGGGAAGTTCATCAAAGCCTTCTCGGCGAAAGACAAAGAGAGCGTAAGGCAGGAGATCAGCATAATGAACTGCCTGCACCACCCCAAGCTTGTCCAGTGTGTGGACGCCTTCGAGGGGAAGTCTGACATTGTCATGGTGATGGAGATGTGAGTGTGTGCCTCGTGTCATTGGTTCTTTACGGGAAAAGTGTGGTTTTTGTGCCGCAGTCTGTCGCTAATATTGGGTTATGGATGCAGACGTCAGCCGTGTTGGGTTATGGATGTAGACGTGAGCCGCGTTGGATTATGGATGTAGACGTGAGCCGCGTTGGATTATGGATGTAGACGTGAGCCGCGTTGGGTTATGGATGCAGACGTGAGCCACGTTGGGTTATGGATGCAGACATGAGCCGCATTGGGTTATGGATGCAGACGTGAGCCGCGTTGGGTTATGGATGCAGACGTGAGCCGCATTGGGTTATGGATGCAGACGTGAGCCGCGTTGGGTTATGGATGCAGACGTGGGCCGCGTTGGGTTACGGATGCAGACGTGAGCCGCGTTGGGTTATGGATGAGATCACACTCGATGACATGATGCGGAGATGACGCACGATGATGCGTGCGAACCTCCCTGCAGGATCTCTGGAGGGGAGCTGTTCGAGCGCATCATCGACGAGGACTTTGAGCTCACGGAGCGGGAGGTGATAAAGTACATGCTGCAGATCATTGATGGCGTCCAGTTCATGCACAAGCAAGGCATCGTGCACCTGGACCTGAAGCCAGAGAACATCATGTGTGTGAACAAGACGGGGAGCAAGATCAAGCTCATCGACTTCGGCCTGGCACGTAGATTAGGTAGAGACCCCCGGGGGGCTGTGGCCGTACAGGCGCACACGCGGGCTGCTGACAAACAGCACATTATGCATTTTATAAACATACCTGCAGTTTGGTGTATTTTGGTACATTTCATTTTCACCAGGTAAGCAGCGCTTTGTTTTCAGGAAAACTGTAACTTTACCTCATCCTTGTTCTCTTTCTGTTGCAAATAAGTACCTCCTAAAAGCTGCTGTATTTCATATAACATACAGGTAGTCCTCGACTTACGATGGAGATGCGTTCGGATGACTCCATCGTAAATTGAAAATATTGTAAGTCGACACGATATAAATTTGCACTCTAAAAAAAAAATACGTGCTCTAACACTGAGAGAACTGAACTCTGTCGATCGCTGGTGAGAGTAACACAAGGTGGAAGATGAATACATGTCGGCAGTGTCCCAAAGTATTATACCGCATACATTACTAGGTTTGCCTGCTGCACAAAACTTTAAATATTTTTACAATTTTGTCATATCACTATAGTCATCGTAACATCGAAAAATCAAAAGTCGAACCATCGTAACTCGGGGACCGTCTGTATTTACATATATGTCCATGCCTCATTTTCCCTCTTGCAATGCTCCATTGCATTTCCAGGTTTTTTAAAGTGTTTCAACTCCACCTCTATTGTCCCACACTATGTGCAGCTTTCTCTCTGCCTTTGTTGTATTACTTCCAGAAAATTCTGGATCGCTCAAGGTTCTATTTGGGACCCCTGAATTTGTGGCCCCGGAGGTGATCAACTACGAGCCCATTGGTTATGCCACGGATATGTGGAGCATTGGGGTCATCTGCTACATCCTGTAAGTAACGGTCGCCTGTACCAGGGCTGGCCCCTGCGTTTGCTCTGTGAGCGCTCTGTCTGCGGTCTGTAGCAGTGCAGGGTGTGCGTGAAAGCTGGCCGCAGACATCTCCGCACACGACCCGGGTGGATGTGGTAACGCAATAAATTATTGACTTCGCAGAGTGCTCTCCAAAGAGGGTCAAGAAGAAAATGCTCTTAAATGTGCGTGGAGGTGTAAATTCTTCATCCTTAAACTTTAATCATGCCATTCGTGCACTTTCACCCATCCAAAGTGGGTCACGATTTCCTAAGCGCCGTTTCTGCAGGATGGAACCCCCTTAGGTGCTGGAAGGTATGAGATACTGCTGGATAGATGGGTTACTGTAGTTAGCACACTTTTTTCACATCTCTAAAAAATACAGCCTTTCCAAATTTGATGTTTATACATATTAATTATATAGTGATAATTATATGGCTCTAATTTAGAGCAGTCCCTCTGTAAAATGTATTTTTCAGGATGTCTGTACACAGCCTTTGGCCATTCAGGTCTGCATTGAAAAGATGTAGGCTTTGCTATTGTACCCACAACATTAAAAGTAAAATAATGCAGCTAAATTGTATAAACAACAAGCTGTCAGTTTCTTGAAAGTTAAATGCATCTTTCTAAATGATGTGCACTGTTTCTGGAGAACTCGAGTATCAGGGATCTTGGTAAAGAACTTCTCCCTAGGTGTCGGACAGCCTCGCTCCCTGCCTTTTTTGGCCACGCTGCTCTTTCGCTTGTCACCGGTCTGCTGTGGTGTGTGCTCTTACCCAGGGTAAGCGGTCTCTCCCCGTTCATGGGAGACGACGATAACGAGACGCTGGCAAACGTGACGTCGGCCTCCTGGGACTTTGAGGACGAGGCTTTTGATGAGATCTCTGAAGAAGCCAAAAACTTCATCAGCAAACTCCTTAAGAAGGACCTAAGGTTGGTCAGCACCTCATAAATGGAATTCCTTATAAAGTGGCCGTCCACTATGAGCTGAACCCTTGGGGAAATAAGGGCCTTTGTTTCACAGCTAGTGAGAAATAACTGGTAATCATTTCCTGGACGTTGTGGTTGGCCTGTTTCTTTCTAATGCCTGTTTGCTTTTAAATTTGAAGTTCCAGTGCAGACTGTCCTTGACACGTGCGGTTTTCTCTCTCTTGTCCCAGGAGCCGGCTGACATGCGCTCAGTGCTTAGACGATCCGTGGCTCAAGCAGGACACAAAGAACATGAAGGCCAAGCAGTTGTCCAAAGAGAGGATGAAGAAGTACCTTCTGAGGCGAAAATGGCAGGTGAGGAAGTAACTGCTCCCCTGTTGGACTGCCTTGTTGGGACCAGAGATGATCAACAGGGGGCTTTTGACTGGGGTGCCAATGGAACAGCTTCCTTACCACTCTGCTTTGAAATGACAAGCAGAAAATCATCAGCTGACTTGTGTCTCTTTGATTGGGCAGAAAACGGGCCATGCCGTGCGTGCCATCGGGAGGCTGTCTTCCATGGCCATGCTGTCGGGCATCAGCGCAAAGAAGGGCAGTTCTCCCACCAGCAACCCCACCGAAGGTAGCGCAAAAATGCTGATTCACACTGTTTGTATTGACAATGTTGCAAGTGGAAGTACTTATGTTAATATATGGAGATTTCTTAACCACCTTAGACCTTTCACTAGATCATCAGGCCAATAAATATATTTCATTTACAAACTTCTATTTTTTTTGTAGCGTGGAACACAGATAATCTACATGCCACAAAGTCACAAGCCTTTATAACATTTGGACCATGATATGGGAGCTGCCCTTCTGTGATAGCATGTCTTTTGTGGCTTTCTGTGAGCACAGATGAGCTGGCCAACCAGCTGCTGGAGACCACAGAGGATGAGGAGAGACCCCACGTAAAGCCCTGCTTTACCTCCGTCATCAAGGACGTCGAGGTGGTCGAGGGGAGCGCCGCTCGCTTTGACTGCAAGATCGAAGGTGAGTCTGTGTCCAGTGCCTCCTCACACATTGCACCTGCGTCTTCTCAAAACAAACGAAGAAACAGGCACTCAAGACACCTCTACTTTATTTATGTAGAACCTGTGTCTGGATGTGTCCGTGTCCACCTTGCGATTCTCAAATGTCACCAATCCTGTTTGTGTTATGATATGAAATATGTAGTTTGATTGGATTTTTGGAGCAGAACTGTCTGTCAGAAGGTGAAAAATACCACAATGCAGCAACTGAATTGCAGTTGTAAAGGGGGTGACCCTACCCGATTCAAACCCAGGTTCTCACAGCCTGCTCAGAGTTACCAAACGAGAGGACCAGCTGGCCAAGTTTAAAACTCAAGTCTAGTTTCTACAACAGTGGTGCTTATTTCGACTGAAGATAAAATGCCTGCTTCGTCCTGCCAGGGTATCCTGATCCAGAGGTGGTGTGGTACAAAGATGATCAGCCCATCAAGGAGACGCGACACTTCCAGATCGACTACGACGAAGAGGGCAACTGCTCCCTGGTCATCTCCGAGGTGTCCAGTGACGATGATGCCAAGTACACCTGCAAGGCCGTCAACAGCCTTGGGGAGGCTTCTTGCACAGCTGAGCTCCTTGTAGAGTTCATGGCTGAGGAGGAGGGTGAGGAGGCAGTGGAAGGAGAGGTGGAGGAGGAAGAGGAAGAGTGAATTCCATCTAGGAGCTTTTTACACTTCAAACTCTGCTTACTTCCTCCGACAGACTGACCAATAGGAGAAAGGACACTCTATGGCCACCATTTGCTATGTTCCTGCACTTTTATCAATAATAACAGATATCAGACATCAAAGAAGCAGTACCACATTCCAGATGATGTTTTAAGATATTTTATATAGAGATATTTGAAATCCACTTGTCACCAAAGAGGTTTTCCAAGCCAAAGAAACCAAACGTCCACAAGTATGTTTGCAATAGTAAAACTCACAACCTGCATAATGATGTTTGCAACGGATGGGACTCCGTTCTTCTTAATTTTTTTTTAATGAGTTTTAAAAACTAAACACAGAGCCCTGCCATGTTAGAGTTGGTAAGTTTCCAGCATGCAGTTATCCACCATTTCTCAAATTGCAGTTATAGAAAGTTCAAAATGAATGACACCCTATGCTGATGTATCTATTTAGACTTTATTTCTTCATGTGTATCGGTTTGCCCAACTGCAGAATTCAAATAATGAGAACACTACAAGCTGTAGTCACTCACTGTTCCAGAATAAATGTTATCACAAAAATTTGTTGTGTGTGTGTGTGTGTGTGTGTGTGTGTGTTTGTGCTTCTAACAGTAGTGATAAGTTTTAAACCAATGGTGTCACAGGATTTCACCACAGCCACAAAGTGAGCCTGCCCCCCAAGGAGCCTGCCCCCCAAAGAGCCTGCCTTCCATCACTGAATAAAAACATCTCACCAGTTTTAATTTCAGGTTAACTGAAATATTTTGCCTAGGGGTACAGAATTAGTCCTTCATGGTAGGGTTAGATTAGATTAGATCGAACTTTATTGATCCCACAGTGGGGAAATTCTCTTGTTATAGCAGCTCACAGGGAAGTGGGATTAAGGTGCAAGAAA
>JABJVR010000031.1:7343088-7354542 GCA_025773905.1 Chitala chitala
CCACAGAGTCATAAAAAGTTCTTAAAAGAGGGCTGCTCACTCCAAAGGACCTCAGTCTCCTCAGAAGGTGGAGGCGAGGTGGAGGGGTGTTACATTTAGTGGCGGTGCTAATCTGTGTTTTAAGATTACAGTACAAGATGGCTCATTTTACTGCAGGAAACACTTGGGTTCTCTCAAAATGTTGTTAGTGTAAGAGAGACTGTAGAACATTTTACACAGCAGTCTACCACGCCTTTGCCAAGAACATCCACTACATGTTTTTTGTGGTGTATTTGAATATTATTAACATGTGCATATTATGTAAAGGACACAGCAGCAACCTCTGTTATTTATTCTGTTATTTAACGTTAAGAATCTAAATGGACATTTTACATTTAACAGCTTCAGATGTTAGGTCTGTGTTCTTTTTAGACAGGTGGGGGTGGTTGGTAAGACAGACGGCCAGTATTGCCAGTGGTAAGAAACAGTGATGCCAAGCATACTTTAGTTCTCTTTCACCTTCATTCATCTGTTGCGATGGAGCTAAACCGGAGGGTGATTTAATTTGTGCACATTCCTGGATGGTACCACAAAAACGCACAAAACAGAATTAAATTAGCCAGTCTCCTGGTCGCAAATCCGCGTCCTTAGCCACCACCTCTAGCTGAAATCAGTGTTGTGATTTCTGAATAACCCTGTCAGTTTGTCACATCATGCACAAGCATTAGAATATCAAATATAACCAAGATGCTTAAAATGAAAGTCATTTAAAGTTACTGCATGACTCTACAACTTCCTCTTAATCCCTTTACACATTTTATACGTATTACTGTGATCTTCCCTCCTTGTACCACAAATACTATAAATGGCACGAAAGAAACAGCTGACCTCAGTCTCTATAATATTTTGTCCTGTGCAACACTTCAGAATCGGTTAAAAACAAACATTTAAAAATACACGTGTATACAGTACATACACATATTGTACGGTCCGTGCTCCCGCTTCCCCAATCAGAGTTGCCGCGAGCTCGATGTACAATACTTTTAAGACCTAAAAAATATAAACGTGTGATTGGTCTCAGTCTCTATGGCTAACCCAGATGGAAGCTGCAATCATTCGTAAAATAGTGTTACGTTTTCTTTATGCAACATTTTTTTTTGTTGAATTTTTCTGTTCTTCTAAATCGTTAAACTGATTTAGTAGTATTTTTTGCACCCACTAGATGTCAGTAGCGTACCTCTAATGGTATATTGCGTTAGGCGCATTTTACTATTAGACTAGAAATAGTAGATTTAAAATAAATGTTAAATTAAAGTCTATTATTTTGTTTATTTTTTATGAAAAAAATTATGTATTTAAGTATTATTATAAACATAAATCACGATGCTAGAAATTTTTATTTCAAGATTAAGTGGAAATACCGAGAAAAATGTGATTTACCCGGTGACAAACAATGATTTAGGGTTTAGAGTCTGATTACAATGAGTCTTCTGTGTTCACTTTTCCCTTAGTGGTAGAGCTAGCTGTGGCCTGACTATATGTTAAACAGCGCTATTCCTTTTGTCATTAATTTCCAGACAGTTAACATCTGTTAATGCACTTGGTAGACGATGTCATACACAGAGATTATATTGATCCAAATATTATTTTTGACATGCATTCTTCATTTTAATCCTTGAGTATTTCTTCAACTCACTTATCCCAGCAGCTGTCGGTAGCCTTGCTATTAGAATTAAGCACCTTTCTGTTTTTAATATGTAGAAGTCATAGGTAACTTGCTAAACATACCAATCTTAAATTTCTGTATGCGAGAATGGAGAAGACAATTTGTTTTTACTAGCAGACTGTTTCATGAAATGACTGAAGTTTTCCAGGTGTTCAAACATCTGTTTTTTAATTACTGTAACATACATTAATGTACATACATTTCCTCAACGAAATATACAGCTGGAACATTATCAGTTTTAAAGTGTTACATCGTTTACCTTTTTCACAAGAATTATTGCACATCCTGTTATTCAAGAAAGTTGAAATGCTGTTACAAATCGGTTTTAAAGTGTTTTTTTTTTCGTTTTAGGACTCGTTTTCAAGCCCTCACAAGTATGTGCAAAAGGCTCCCTCTATAACCTCGTGGGTGTGACAGTGCATCGGTGTAACATCAACTTGACATTTTCATGTTAACATTAAAGCTAACCTTGAAGCCATTTGTAAAAAAAACAAAAACAAAAACAAAAAAAAAAACAAATTATATTAAATGGCTGTTTTGCTGTAATTTTTATGTGCGCTACATCTTATTCCTGTGGGTGTCTGGTGCTTTTAGTGCTCCGTCCAGACACGTTGGCTGGAAAGTGAAATACAACTTTCTTTCTTTAAAACTTTTAAACTGCTAATGGCAAATCGTTCCTTTTTCCAGCTTTCTCTAAAATCCTTTAGGCGCAACATCATTTTGCAACATACAAAAACAGAATCGCAGCTGATAAGGGAACTTAATTTACTTTGTAGACGTTTATGATAAACCATTTTATAAAATTTCACCATGAATGGTTGCAAAGGTGTAATTATTTGCATATCTAGTGTACCCCTGTAAATGTAATAACAAAATGGTTGTTCCGATGCATTGTAATAAATGTGAAATCGGCCATGAAGCTAAACAGCCTCGGCATGTTCACTTCGTATAGATTTTGCATGGGTTCTACAGTTTCGCTTTCGGGTTTCATACAGAGTATAGACATCCTTCACTTTAATAAAGCATTTTTTCCGAATGTATGCATTTTAGTATGTGGCTGCGACTTTTTTTTTAATCAGTTGATGTTATACATAGAAAAATATACGAATACGATAAAGCTTGACAAAGAAATACTTTCAAGTGATCAAAAAACAGCAGCGTTTTCGCTTTTTTCCATAACAAAAGACTTCAAGTACCGGCATGCAACACAATAAACATCTCCTTTTTGTCTCCTCCACGGCTGCTGGCACGCTGAAGGGGCTCCCCTGAAAGAGACATTGTGTTGGGACCTGCGTGTGGACTGTGGTGTGCCGTCTGCGTGTTTTGTCATCCCTTGAGAAATTAGGCTGCTCCACAGACGAGTACCGCTAAGTCTGAATCATGATCACAATGATAATTACCAGCTGGGAGTGGTGCAGAAATTGTGCAAGACACGAGTAAGGAACGCGTACAGTTTGTTCAGGAGGTAGCACGGTCAAAGGGTAAGACGGGTATGAATGAAAGGGGTGAGAAACCAGCAAATGATCCTCAGCATGCTTGAGGGAGACGCGTCAGTTTTCTTTTTGCGCTCCTTGTTATTTGGTGGATCTCCTTTATCTGCTGTGCGGCAAAGTGACAAACCTGGATTTAAACTGCGGTGTTGGACTCATTCCCCTCTGTAGTGGATATTTGTCTTGCGATCATTAGTCACGCAGTAAAAGTGGATAACTGCCTTTGATAAAGACTAAAGCATGGGGAACGCAGGGAGCGTGGATGCGCAACAAACGGATTTCAAGGCGGCCAACATGCCAGCCAGACTGCCGATGCCCGAGCAAGGGGAATTGGAAGAGCGATTTGCGGTCGTTTTGGTAGGTTAACGGGCGGCACTTTCTATTAATCTTGTAGTATGTTTTATTATATCTTCCTTACCTTGGTTTGCTGTTTCATAAATGACAGCAATGGTCGTTCGTGATGATCATGCCTGTTTTTAAATGTTTCGTTAAGTGGCAGTTACCTTCGTCTTGGTTCTGTTTTACCTGCACAGAGCATCCCATCATCCTACTGAAGTTATAATAGCAAAGATGGTGTATGGACACAGAAAATTTTAATATTGTGAATTTTGTGCTTCTACCTGCATTTACAACCCACAACTGACCAACATAAATAACGTTGAACCTGCGACCTTTTCCATGACAAAGGTGGTGCTATCTAAATAGTAGATACAACCAATCGACGCAGCAGGTACGGATGCAAATTTCTTAACATCCGTGGGGTTCCGATAACTTCGGTGGGCAAAAAAGAATTAAAACAATCTTTTCGCAAAAAGTGAACTATCACTGCTTGGTAGCCCATCAGTTATATTTTGCCGTTTTTTGACAGCTGAATTTGCTTTTTGAATTTTTTTTTTCTCTATATTTTGCTATTCCTGTGAGATTTGCGGTTTTTACACTTTTATTTATCTAGGATTTTTAGAATGGAACGACACCGTCGACTAACCGGCCTCAAGAACACACGGTCAGATTTATGGCCTAAAATGAAATTGAAAGTGACCAGTTTTGACGTGCGAGAAAGAATTTCCCAATACATGTACTGTGAAATCCTATGCCCTGTCGCATAATAGTAAAACGTGTATGAGTACATGGTTGGAAATGTTTGCTCATACACGCCCGCTGGATGTTGCGTTTTTACGGACCGCATTTGCCAGCCAATTTGTATTAACCCTGTCGTATTTAAATGCTTTTTTTTTAGTTTGCACTTGAAGAGAACGGACAAATTTAATATATAGCATAGAAGAAGGTTTTAGGCTGTTTGTCTCGCGAGTTCGTGTTCAAAACGAAGTAGCTTCAGATCTGACACGCATACAGCAACTTTAAAGCAAGGCGCTCATTCATTAAATAGTTGGTCAGACGTCATGTTCCAACTATTAATGCTTTTGGTTTTAGTTTATGAAGCGTTAAAATTCACGGTGGTTTTCGGTGGTTACGTTAACTGTTACCGCCCCCTTTTTCTGTTTTACTCCACGCAGACGGGAGAAAACCCACGCCCCGAGGTCCGTGTCAGGATGTCCCAGACGTTGTTTAACGTTTAAACATACTGAGAGGGCTTTTGTCAGTAAAACATAATGCATGTCAGTACACATATAGAGTAGGTGGTACAGCCCGATTAACGTAAAGGCCTCCTATTGTTGGTGGCAAAAATGTGTCCGGTCCAGCTGTACCACTGATCACTTGTGTTACAGTAGTCTTTTCAGATTATTGGCTGGCACCCGGCAATGAGAGGAAACAGACCCGGAGGTGTGTGTGTGTGTGTGTGTGTCCGGTGACGTGTACAGGTAAGGTAGATACCATGCGGCAAATCACGCTTCCTCTCATTCTGATTCTTGGTGGCATTATAAAGGGGTCTGAATCCTGGTTCTGGGTCCGTCTGGGTTTTAATTGCCTACATACTAATCTCATAAATGTTTTAATTCAAAAGGAATTTTTTAAATTTTATTTTATTATTATTTTTTTTAGTTTCCAGCGCTAGCACCTTGCACTGCTATAGATGTTCAGTATTTGAGTTAAAATGACGAGCTTCTGCTAAAAGCAAGTCAAATTCCCCCCTGAACTGGGACCGATGACCTGTTGATGACAGATGAACGCGCGTGCCTGCAACATCGGGTTGTTTTGCACTGATTGTAAAAAGGGACTCGAACCCATGCTGACTATCCGACTGTCGTGTTGTTGTATACACATTTCCTAAAACGTAGAGCTTCTGTGTGACGGGACTGTCCAGTGTATTGAACGGCAACAGGGAAAGGGTTTGGTGCTGGCGGCTCAGATCGCCGCTGTAATCTCCCCTGTTAAGCGTTATTTACTGATATTTAAACCCAAATGCGTGTCAGCATCATATGCCAAAAGGCTCTCCGCTGACTGTATCTGCTTCTAAATTTGTGGGGGCGGGGTGACCTCACTTGTTACTCCACAATGAATAGGACGTTGTTAACGGGGGGCGGCTAGCACGCATCATATTGCGTTTCACAAATTAAACCGTGGAATTTTTTTACCTTTTAAAGTTGAAGGCTTTTCCCAATTCTCTGAAATCTTAGCTGTCTATTGTGTCTTATTTAGTGCGATCTAACATTCTCATGCTAATAATTAGTTATTCAGACAGTTTAACCGTGAGCCAAGGTTGTTTAAAGCGCATCTGCTTTAAATCAGTGGGCTGCGTCGCTTTAGGAGGTTGCTTCTGAAACGGTGACGGTAGGGGTAGTAAAATTATTTACCATAAAAAAGTTTTATGGAAACCACAGCAAATGGTTTTCTCATTAGACCTTGGAAGAAAAGCCACGTGTGTGCCGTTTGTGCCGCCGCAAGGGGATGCGCCGATGCTCTGTCGCAGTTTGGAGCGCAGCGGTCTGCTTCACTGCAGGCGTCTCCCGAGCGGTCACAGCTTCCAACATGACTGAAGTTTTGGATTTATTACAGACTCCACTTTGAGGAAACCGCATTTTAAGTGCGTCATCGCTACTGAATCTTCTTATTCTTTCTTGTAACTAAAACGTACCTGTGCAGAAAAGGTCCATCACCTGATGGATCTTTGTATTAAAGCGGCTTTGCGTGTTGCATCCAACGCCATGTAAAATTTTAGCCGATTTCCATTTGTCTGTAGGTATTACAAGCAAGAAAACCTTAATGAGAAGTGATCGTCTTTTTGCCGACTGCTAAGCTGTCCTCCGCGTCTCCAGGAAAGAAAGTGAATTAACAGTTATGCTTGAGTTGCCGAAGAGATTCGCTTTGACGGGTGTTGTGCACAGACCGGTGTACAATGTAACCCGAAAATGCAACTCATAAACGAAATGTGGAACCTTTAAGTAAATCAAAATGTTTTTAGGTGTGGTTTGATTCATCGTCGTCATCACCGTCATCATTATTATTTTATTTATTAACGTGTACAAAATAAAGTTCTCATGACTCCACGCTTTCCTGCAAACGCCCTGCGTTTCTCTGCATTTGACATGTTCATTTAGAGCGCATTCGAAGGTGCGTGCTGCCGTGATTTATGTAAACAGATAGGATAGGATGGTTCAGTGATGTCAGGTGCAGTCCCGAAATACTGCCTTACAAAAAGAAGATTTTCAGGTTAAACTTAAGGCGATCATGTGTTTGCTGTTGTCACATGTTCAGAAATATCGCAATAGAGGTCAAACTTCTGGCTGGTGGACTTCGAGGAAGTGGTGAGGAAACAGAGTATTACCGACAAACGTTTGAAACTATTTGATTGTGTTCAAAGACGCTCAGTCCCACCCCCACCATCTGTGATTTTGATGTTGGCTACATTGAAATATTGGCGATGGATTAAGATTTAAGAATCTTCATATTTAATAATTTGATCTTGGGGCAGGTGATATTCATAAATCTGTCCGTATTAGTCTTGCACCTCCTTGGACCGCTGTGAGTCAGAGGAGTTGCTTTGCGAGCTGTCCGGAGAAAGATTACTCCTCTCCGTAAAAATGTACGTTCACTAAAACCACACTAGCCACGGCTTCCTTATGGAAATAATTTGCTTTCCTTCTGGCTTCAGAGTAGCGGTCCAAATCTACTGGCGCATGTAAACGTTATGAAGCTATATCGGCATGCATGGATCTGTATGGAAGGTTTAAGGCTTATTTTGATTTTTCTCTGGAGTTGCAAATAGTCTGCTAATATTATGCAAAAATGTTGTTTAAGCGTCGTTCTGTGCTCGTTTTCCTTTAATCGTGTTTTTAGCACAGGTGCACTGCTGTGAAGGCTTAATTAATGAGTACTATACAACTGTCGTTGGTTCACCAAGTGATTTCTTGTTGTCTGCAGATGTTGGGATGTTGGTGAAACTTGTTATGGAAACCTTAATTTTAAAAAGTAAGAAGCAGGACTGTACTCATTTATTTCCCCCGATTTTTTTTTTTCCCTGAAGTAAAAAATTTGTTCACGAAAACTCTTTTAGCTGTAAATATACCCCCCAGGACGATTTTAACTATTACATTCCAGAATAAAAAATATTAAACCAGCAACATTTGTTATTGTCATCAGTTGTAACGGTTTTTTTTAGAAGTGACGTAACTGGCATTTATATGATGACTTGAAGACAGTTGCCTTCTTACCATGACAGCTTAATCTTACAGTAGCCAGACCTTTATGCTTTGCTATTCAAAGTTATGTTTTATTTTAATTTGGTATGAGTTATTATAAATGCCCAATTGTTGAACTGTGATTCAGGTAAGAGGGCAGTGCTGGTGGATTCCACAGTATGGGTTACACAACAAACCATAAGATAAACTCTGACAGACTGAGGCTGTCTAACGTCCTTTCTGTTTATGTATTCTGTTCTATGTTAAATTTTGTACTTCCATATTCGATCAGTCTCTTTCATAATAAAATTTTTAATATTGAAATGTTCTCTATATATTTAGACTTTTTTTTTTCCCTGACATGTTTTACAGCAAATTCCTGTTCTAATCTATATAGCACATGAAAGGTTTAACATGGAAAGAAGTTACATTACCCAAAAGTCTGTTGGGGAACAGCTTCTCTGTTAAGATGGCATATTAAATGTATAAAACGGTGGAACAAACCAGATCCTTCACATAATAGACTGTTTGCTTTTTCTTCCCCAACAGCATGCCGAGTTTAAGTAATTAGTTCATACTTTTTATCTTTTTATTCTCTGAATTAAACTGAAGTTCCTTTCACACATGTTGTTTGGCATTTCAACACTAATAAGGTCTTGCCTCAATATTTAAGATATCTGAAGGTAGAGTTGCACCTTTTTTGTTGCCAGATCACTTATAGCAGTCTGAGATGTCCTACAGGAGACGTCTGTGCTGAACTCTTCCTTGGTCTGAGTTTTGGCAGGCCGTGCACAGTTTTTCCACACCACCTCCTGTGCAGTTTGCAGATGACTGTATTGGGTTTCCATTCACTGGAGTGGCAGTGGTCTGGAAGGGATTGCTTTGGCGAAATTCTGGATCTACTAGTTTGGGCTTTTTGGCCTGGGTCCAGAACCAGGAGTAGTGGACTAAATGCACTGTGGGAACCTTTGCACTGTTGGCAAATAAGCAACCTTGTCCCTGGGCCAAATTTATGCCTCCTCCTTCCTGTAAGTCACTCTTGGATTCTGAGCCAGAAAGGTCTCCCAAATGATGTCGCCTGAAGGTTCTTGTCAGTTCATACCATGCCAAACAGTCAGACAGATTAACAGGATTGCAGGCTCTGACGGGCGCACGTTATCCTCTGTGTTACTGGAAAACTGGCATCACAGGGATGCCACCATGGAGGAAAAGGGGCAGATGTGAGTGCATGCACACACACACACAGGATGGGGACAACGAAGTCTCTGGACGTCCTGTGGTCAGAGCACTGTGTTTGTCCCTTTGAGAACCTGCGTCAGGAGGCTGGTCCTCGTGCCAACTTTGTGCCAGCTCTCCACATGGTAGGAAACAGGTACTTGGCATCAGAAATGGGTGGAAGGGTGTGCTGCGTGAAAGTCGTTAGTCGCTCTAGACTTCACATTTGAGCCAGACTTGCACAACCATCTCAGCAGCTTTTTTTTTTTTTCTTCAGTATCTCGCTATGCTCACTTCTCTTCAGGTTACCACAGTGGTCGTGCGTTTCTGTTTTCCAAATGCAGGTTAATGGCATGCAAATGCATTCCGTTTTCATGCACCTTTGAACGTGGCAGTTCTAGCTGTGCACACAGGAGAGGCTAGAATAACATAAGCTTTGTCTGTGTTCTGTGATTTTGTCTAATTAGGTTGTTATTGAGTATTGAGCTCTTACGCTCCTTACAAAATGAGGAAAGAGGTCATGTACAGATATGTACAGTTGTCACCAAAATATGTTGAATATGTATTTTTAATTATTTTCTATGAATTCTGTTTTTCATTGTCCACAAGTGTTAGGTTGTGTGTGTGTGTGTGTGTGTGTGTGTGTGTGTGTGTGTGTTTTTTTTTTTTTTTCCCCAGCCTAAATCTGTACTGTGATTTTATCCTGTCTGAACATCTAGAGTAGCATCCCACATAACCCATTAAAAGGTTCTACAGCTCAGACAGGATCTAACTAAAATCCTCCCTGAAGATTTCATATGGAAGGTTTTAGGATGATCACCCCCATTGCAGGGTTAGTGCTTGAGCCTGGTGTGCAAGGTCAGTGTATCTCACCCCAGGGTTGTTTACTCCATGAAAGTGTTTTTGTCTCGCCTTAAGTAAGATAACATGCGGGATTTTTTTTTTTCATTGCACCCAAGTGTAGTAATGTCGGCTTTTCCCTCCAGCACTCCGTTTCTTGTAATGCTGTTTCGTCACGCCACTGAACCTCTCTGACGTCTCGTCATAGAGCAAGTGCTGACAGAGCTTCTTTCTGGAATGATCTGGACTTGTTCACATGCTATTTAGAAACTTGCATTGAGTCAAATTTTTTTGCAATTGAGGAACTGCTCCTGACTGCGTATCTTGAGTGTTTTTGGACTCCACTGGATCTGCATTAGTACTGTAATGTGTTTTTGTGGTGAGGCTGGTCGTTTTATTCCATGTGACTGTGCTGTACTTGGGCCCAATTTCCTGAATGGATGTACATTATTGTGAATGAAATACATTTTCTCATTTAAAAAACGTGAAGTGGACATTTAGTTTTTCCATAGGAGGATGGGTATTTCCTCTTCTAAGAGTGTAACTGCTATTTTACGGAGAAATGTATTCTTGGAGAGCAACAAAAGTAAATTGAGGTTTTGCTTCAGGGCACAGGCATAATGAAGGTTTGTTTCTACAAAATAAAAAAAAAAAAAAAAAAAAAAAATGACGCACCAGTAAGATGGAGTCTTTGTAATCTCTTTTTCTGGTGTCTTTATTTTGAGATTAGGGACAGACTTTAATCCCCTTGGTGAGTTCTCTGCCGCTGTGCTGGGTGATGAGAGTAATTCCAGAGGAAAATTTGAAGTCAAACGCAAATCCCTGAGACGCCCCTTTTTATAGTAATTGAGTTCAGTCCTTGATTTTATTTTATTTATTTTTTTTTTTTCTTTTTCTTTCCCTAAGTAAGGCTGAAGTAGCATCGTTGTGTTGTCAGTGGCCTCATGCCTTTTGGAATTTGTAGATTTATGGGATCAGAAGGGTGGGGGGTGGAAGGGAGCTACAGTTGTTCCTCGTGATGAAACGCACAGCCCCAAGGCCCAGAGGCTGACTCACTGTTGTTCAGGGCTGCTGGACATGGAGTTTTGCTGCTGCGTCTGTGGTACTGAGACTGTGCTCACACTGAGTGACTGTATCATAGCAACAGGGTCAAAGGTCAGCAAGCTTAAAGTTCATAAAAATGACAGTAACATGGTTCCTGCTGAAGTTGCAGATATTTTATTATATGTTTGATAAGATGGATCAGAGTTTAAACCAGTGCTGTGGAATCTGAGTCAGTAGTACCGTAAATTGAAGAGTTGGAGTGGAGAGTTTTGTGCATCAGCCTCACGGCCCTGATTGTGAGTGATGTTCCCATCTGTGTTCGCTGCTGCAGTGTGGTGCATGTAAACAGATACGCCTAGTGGCACTCGGTTGAATCGAATTCATTTTTATGAGAACCAGAAAAAGAAAAGCACACTAACCTTCACTAACATGCCTGTAAGCATTCTTGGCTGGTTGACGCTGTAGCACACAGGTCTTGTGTTGACCTGTCAGTGTTGCAGCCCCATGGGGCCTGTGGACCTGTCCATTGGCGGGGGCCGCCCCCCCCCCCCCCCCCCCCACCACCGGACGGGAGAGAGGCGGT
>JABJVR010000031.1:7354552-7377981 GCA_025773905.1 Chitala chitala
CCCCTTGGGGCTGGTGCCCCGTCCAAGTACCCCCCCCCCCCCCCCCCAAAACACCAGCAACTTAGTTCTATGGATCATTTGTGGACTTTAGTGATGATATCAAACTATCAGAAGCACAGGCAGATTAACAGGTTTTGACATGCTAACGCCACTCAGATGGATGGTGAGAGGTTTGGCCTGCTGCCAGTCGATATCTCGCCCCTTAATCTGAAATCTGCCGCTGCCTGGGTGTTTCACATGGTCATGGATGCTAAGGTACCCGCACTGTTCTTATCCATTGCTGAGTCTTTTCTGTAAAAGCATAAATGGTTTTGATATTACTGTCGATATTTACTCAGACTTTCCTGTATCCAGTGTAAACAAGGAAGACTTTTCACCCTTGAAAGATGATTTTTGTGTTGTCTTCACTGCCTCACATAAAGGTTTCCTGAAAAGAGTCTGTTCAGGTGACAGTAGAGCCCGTGCACTTGGTGTTGCTGTCCATTACATATCATTTTTAGGTTGCTTTTCCAGGCTCTGTGTTTGCATTAACTTTACAAATTTGTTTTTCTTTGAAGCAGTGTTATAAGGTCCATCACCAGCCACATTTGGGCCCCTCGTCCAAACTGTGATCTTAAGCACATGATTCTTATGTCCCACTTACTGTTGGGCCTGTGCAGTTCAGTCCAGTTTAGTCAGTTCCCTGTGCTCAAGCACGGTTCTCAATCTGGACTTCATTTACCCAGTATTATGAGCCTCCACTGTAATGTAAATGGTCAGGAGTAGACTCCAGTGAGTGAAGCCATCCTCCAAGCCTTCTTTCCACAACAGCTACACCAGAGTCAGGTAGTATAAAGTTACAGACATGGACTCAACACCTGAGATTTAGCGGCTCATAGGAAAGAGTCTTCTCTTGTACCCTTAAACAACAAGCCTTGTATGAGCTCATTGAATTACAGCTGTATAATGGGTAAGACCTGCTGTCCTCTTTGGACAAAAAAGGCACTTAAGCAACAAAATATAACATGCATGTAAACTTGATTCTTCAACAGTTTTGCTGGGCATAACCACCAGGACAGAACCTTTATACTGACGGCGTCCCACTTCCTGTCACTGTAGCACACCGTGTGTTGAACTGTGGAGACCATATCTTGCAGTCATGAAATTTCAGTCACCTTTGCTTCCCCTTTCAGTGTGAGTGCACCAGCTGAGGGCTCCAGGACCTGGTTTGCCCTCGTGAGATTAGACCACCGCTTAGCAGCAGAGCCTTGTTTGGCAGATGAAAGCGCACATTAAGCTTTCAGTTTGAGGTTGGGTAATGCATAACCCCACATGCCCTGTAGGCCCAGCCTGCTGCTTCCAACACTCTGAAGGGCAGGTTTAATGAGAGTTTGTGTCAGAAGGACGCAGAGGTAGACTCTGGAGCTTCACGGGAAATTTTGGAGATCCCATGGGAGTTCCTTCACTCGGCTCCTTAAATGAGGAGCATTAAGACTCGCACACCATAGAGCTTTCTGAATGTGCCGTGTTTATCCTGTAGCGAAGCCGTTTGGCTCATATATCGTTACCCGGGGAGCAAGATCTATTCCCCTCTGAGGTTTGCTTCATTACCGATGTCTTCATCAAAGCATCATCTGTCGCCCCTAAAATAACCTTTGGAAACCATCACCCCTTTCAGTCCTGCTGAACAATATAGTATATATTTTGTGCAATTTATATTAAAAGCTATTATAGTGTTTGAAAATGTAAAGTTTTTAGAGAACACTGTCGTTAACACATTCTCAGCTGTTTGGACTACGAGAAAGATCAATATGCACTTTTCATCAAATTTCTAAGTCTATGAAAAGCTGTATTTTTGTCTCCGCCAGAACATGAGATGGGGGGAAATTAAGATGTTATTCTCTGAAAAGGGCCACGTCAGGCTTGGCATGGTCTCCACATAAAACCAGCTGGTCAGTAATTGGTGCAAACTCACTCGCTCTGAAGTTATTAGTGAATGTGGGATTATGTCATTACTTGGACTGTGGCTAAGCAATCTTTAGATGCTGTGCACCCTTATTGTTTAACACTTGCTGGGACTGTTAATTACTGTATTAATAAAACCTGACATGTTAAGGTTCTTGTTACACAACACTAGCATTAAGCATTGAAGGAAGTTGTCTTTCCTAACGCGTTCTGCCCTTGTGTTCCTGAGTGAAATACTTTAACCCCCTCTGTCTTCTACTGTGTTGTCTTTGCTCACTGCACTTCAGCCCTCAGATTGTCCACCTTTTCCCCCTGCCTACGCTGTGTTTGGTGACAGCTTCATTGAGCTCAGGACTAGGAAGATGTAGTGTTTGACTTCCGTAATTTCTTGTATCACAATCTATAGATGTATCCTGACAGTGCTCGTACAGCCATTAAGTTATTTCTTTGGTAATTTAGGGGACAGGTTGGACACACACAACTGAAGAAATGACTGTAGTTGAAAATAGAGGAAAGATGATTAGTGGTCAGCCACTGAAAGACTCATTGACTTTAGGCTGTAAATTCCTGCCAGTGCATGTAGACTGGTACAGTGCTGATGCTACTGTAATGTGGAATATTGTTATTAATTTAATATAACTATGAGCTGTGCCTATCTGTGGCTGTTAGCAGTCCTAAAACAACCACACCTTTCTGTGCTTTAAAATACCTGCAGGTGACCTCGTATATAATGACAAGACAGGTGTTCTTGTGGAACAGTGGGCTACCCAAGTTTGCACTGGTAATCTGCCCCAGGACTGTGGACACCTGCACACATGCAGAAATGAAAGTATTAAGGAGCCACATTGTTTAGATTGGAATAAGACGAAGACATCGAGCAGCACCTGCAGGGCGATCTGGGGAACAAAGGCCCCGGACTACATTGCTCACGTTTTTCCCAGGTTTTTAAAAAACTTTTTAGATAGTTTTGCTGCACTTTGTTGTGCTGCTCCAGTTTGCCGGTTTCTTGAATGGCTGCAATAAGTATTTACCAGCAAACAGAGATGCATTTCAAATATAACGTTTCCAAAAGGAACACAGAAATGAAACCGGAGTTATTAGAACCCAGGGAATTAGCCGTTTTAAATGACTGTTTGTCGTTATGAATATGTTGTGGATTTGGTACTGCAGTTAGTCAGTATTCGTCAACAGCCAGACTTGAAGAAGTTCTCCATACATCCTGGTCTACATTCTGCTCACCATGTGCACATGTCCACACATTGACCTTCCACATGCAGGACTGCTCCATTTGCCATTTCTCTTGGTTATGAACCTTTGTTGAACCTGCAATTGTACCCTTAAGTACTCAAAGGTACAACAAGAGCCCCCTGCTGATATTTAAGCCTCTGGATCACAAGTCCAGATCCTTAGTTTGTGGAAAACCTTTGTAAGAATAAAAAGCCCTTTTGGACTCTTCAGCCTACCATTTGCTGCTGCTGGCACAGATCTACAGCGTACAGAAGCCGCTGTTCTCAGATCAGTATTAAATTACCCTTCTGCCACAGAGCTGGACAATACAGCTGTAAGTCACACAATAATGACTATTCACAGACCGGTTTTTATAACTGGCATAAAAGCAGAATCTACCTTGCATACAATATGTTTGTTTTTTATACTGAATATACCTTAGTACAAAACTACACAAACAGATCAGCAGATTTAAAAATAATCTAATCAGACAATTCTCAAACTTATTTTGCTTATGATACAGTTTTTACATGTACAAAAGTATATGTAGCCATTCTATTTCTGTTTTCAGTGTTATTAAAGGTTCTGCATCATATTGAAGAAGCAAAAGTAGAAGTGGAAACCCGTCAGTGTGAGAGCATGGAATAAGGTACATGGAGAACAAAGCTGGTCGTTTCACAAATCGCCATGACGAGGTGCGCTTGGTCCACCAGCTAGGTGCCTCCCCAGAGGCTGATCGCAACTCAATCCCTGCTGATTATGGCTTAGGAGTTACTGTAGTCAATGGCAGCATTGTGTGGTGTCCAAGGGGTACGGTTGGGTAACGTCTGAATAAAGTCCAGCAATAACAAAAGTTTTCCACTGCAAGCTTTTAGCAGACCTGGTGATTATATATTTTATTTAGCATAAATCACAGCAGGCGTTTGAGTTTGCTTTTGACATATTTGTGTTTTAGCCTGGTATTTGCACAGATGTCTGACCACTGGCTTTTGGAAAATTATTTTTTGGACTTTAAGAAATGGCCTACAAAATCTGACCCTTTGTAAGATACTTTTCACAAAAGAAATTACTCAGATTTTAAAACTGTAGAATTACTCATTTTATTAAAACTTCATCATAACAACTTGGTTACGATTTATCCTCGAACAAACCATGTTTTTGGTTTTTGTTTCCAGCTCAGGAATTCTGCACTTTCACTAGTTATGACAAACTTCTAAAAGGCAAAGTGTTGCGTTGTTTGTTTTTCAACAATAGGAAAAAAATGCAGACATACGTTTTCCCATTGCCTAATGCTTCTCAGAAACATCAAATATGGGGTTATTGAATGAAGATGTGCTTATCCTTCTAATGTGGGGTCCGTTACACACAAGGGGTCACAGGTCAGTGTCTGTACATCCTGAAGATCACGAAGCCCTGGGAGTTTGTCTCGTCTCCTTGGCGCAGGTTGCCGGCAGGAGGGTTATGGTTGGCCGCTCTGTTTCTTTAGAGTGTCTCTGGAGTCTGGCTGACCATCTGTGGAACCTCAGGATGGGTGTGCTTTACCAGAACTAGATCCATCACCTCGGGGAGTGGACATTACTGGCCATGGAGTCACAAACGGAACAAAACTGGAGAAAACTGTTTGTGTGTTCAAGGGATGCACACAAACAGAGACACACTGCATGTCCTGAGAGGCTGGACACCTGCTCGTGTGTGTGTGTGTGTGTGTGTGTGTGTGTGTGTGTGTGTGTGTGTGTGTGTGTGTGTGTGTGTGTGTGTGTGTGCGGTGGGGTAGCATAGGATTGCTTAATGTGAAAGGTGATTAAATTCACTTAGTTTAGTGTTTCATTTTACCTTGTTAATAAAAGTAAAATGTAATGGAGTCCCAGAACAGAGCTGCTGGTTCAGTGTTTCTTTTTACCCTAATTAGAAGAACATTTCAGGAGTCGGTGGAAAACACTGACCCTGTCTGCCTTTCACTTTCTTTATAAGTACATTTTCGTTCTGACTGGCAACAGGCTAAACTTCTTCATGGAAGACATACTTTGCTGTGCTTTTAATACACTGTACAGTTCAGAAAGGTTATAAGGGCAGCCAGGGGAAGGTGAGCATTAGCAGTGTGCTGTCAAACAGATGAAGCAGCCAAGCACCCCTGTGTTGGCCCTACTGTTCCTCTGTTCACTGATGGGCCACACACTGGCACGTCTAAATTGAGGCACACACAGGGGGCAGTAAAGCATTCGGACTCGATGTTAGACACATGAATGCACAGATGACCTGAGCATGGGCTGTCCAAAGCCTTCGGTTCAGCGTTCTGCACTTAATGGTCGGTGTCCGTTTGTGTAGCAGCTCCTCGGGTGTGTGGAGGTACCACAGGTCTGCTGCCCAAAAGGTTAAGGGCCTGAGGATTAAGGTTAGGAATGAGGCATTCCATGCTAAATAAAAATATAGTATTAGGCTAAATTAAATACATTTTGATAATATTTTTACCAGTGTAATTTATTTTCTTTAGTGGGAAGTAAAATTAAAATTACATAATGCAGTGACCAGACTCCAGGATTCCCCTTGTCGCATTCATCATGAAATGCAAAAAAAAGGTAAAAAATGCTCAAATTTTCAGTCACAGTGATGGTTATTATCTTTCTGTTCTACTGTGTTTGTTCTGTACGGGGCTGTAGAGAGGAGAGCAATTAAACAGCCCTGTTAATTGTTCTTGTTTTTTTTTTAATTCGTTATTGTTGACACACACTGTAGAGTTTTAGAGCCAAAAGGAAACAACTGCAGTCCTGTTTTTTAAGAGGACAGTTGTTATTATAAAAAAGGACATGAGTCATAAAAAACGAAAGAAACGCAGTACGGGTAAAAAGTCCTTCTGTTAAAACCCCCAGGCGACACATGAGTGAAGGATGCAATAACCAGACTCTGGGATTCCCCTTGTCACATTGACACACTTGCATCAATTAATCCTTAAGGTTTTCTTTAAAATATCAATATCTAAAGTATAATTTTTTAAGTCCTTTATTAAATTAGACAGGTAAAAACACTTGGAATGTGATCAAATTTAGTGTGATCAAATTTACTTTATAAAGTAGTGCATTTGAACACAAGTTGAGGATGTAATTTTGCTAAACACATTTCACTTGCTCAAAGTCAGTGGTTTTTTTTTTTCTTACTCTTGGGTGAGTTGGAAGCATTTTATACATCAACGTAGTGAAAGGACCAGCAGTTTCTCCTGCCGACAGCTTTATGGGGTATAAAATAAGCGTTGACTGAAGGCACTTTTGCCTGTGGTTTAGTTAATTAGTAACACATCAGAGATTGTTTCAGTTTATTTTACACTGGAATTACGCCCTACAACGATGATGGTGGCTCACACTACCTGCTATGTTTCTGTGACTGGAAGTGTCTCTATTTTGTCACACTCCCGTTATCTGGGACAGTAATGGTGGCATGTGTAAAGCTTTAAAAAGATGAGACGGGCACTGCTGTTGTCCCACACCTTTTATGTTTCGGGTGTAAATCTAGTCTCGACTCTGAATGCGAAATACAGTTTGCAGCTGTTTAATGTAGACTCTGATTTCCTCTCGCACTACAAAGGCATGCCAATCAGGTAATCTGGTAACGTCATCTTTCATTGAGTGTTTTTACACGTGAGAATGTTCCTGGAGGGATTTCTGTCTCGTGCCCCACAGTCGAACTTTAGTGCACAGAAGACGATCTGAGTATTAACCGTCGTGTCTCTCCTGTCTGTCACCCGTCCAATCAGGCAATTCTATTGAGTGACGGTCTCATCGCTCTTCTCACTTTTCCTCTCCAGAACTCCATGAACCTCCCTCCGGACAAAGCAAGGCTCCTTCAGCAGTACGACAATGACAAGAAGTGGGAGCTGATCTGCGATCAGGTGAGTTCACCTTCAGACATGATCTCGGAGCTGTGCTGTCTTAACAGAACAGGGACTAGTGCTCCTGTCCCCACAGGACCCTGTTAGAAAGACCTGATCTGCGATCAGGGGAGTTAACTTTGAATGTGAGCTCAGAGCTTCACTGTCTTAATGAAACAGGTATTATTGCTGCCGACTCTGCAGGGCCCTATTGAAAAGAAGGAGCACATCAGAAAGCTGAGATGCCGCGGCTGCAGAAGTCCCGCCTTTTTAATTTAACGTGTGCCCACAGAGTGAGTCTGCTGCTGCCCTACGCATTAGTGAGATCGCATTTTTACTGCAGTGGCGCCAGGACACTTACCTTCTGGAAAAGGAAAAATATCACCTGGCTTTGCAATTTACAGAATAACGCTTGCAATTCAGGGGAAAATTTAAGATCTCCCCTTTCACCGACTTCTAAAAATAATATACGCTTCTAAATGCCAGAAAAAGGGGAAAAAAATTAAAGTATTTCCAGACATTTTCAGAAAATATTTCCCAAACCTTGTGAGTTTTATCACAGCGTTTCTATCATGTTCTTGATGTGATCTCAGCTCTCACTGAGTAGTGTTCAGGTCCAACTCTGTGGTCAGTCTGTTTTGCTGTTGAAATGAACACAACAGCCGCACTCTTATCACGCCATCGTGACAATGTAAAGAATGGCATTTTCTCCACAGGCTTTGCGAATCGTGATGTTTTAGTGTCACATTATTAACATCTCAGACATTGCCATGGCCATGTTACCAGTTACGGCTTGTAGACACCTTCTCTTTACCTGTGCAGTCTGTTAGTGTGAAGTCTGCATATTTATAGCACTGGCAGAAATGCTGTTCAAACCAACTTCATCAATGTGCACCACTACAAAAACACTATGCTTTTTTTTTTTTTTTGCATGATTACCCATCTGGGCACAAAATCAAAAATTATGAAACATCTAAACAGTTATTTTCTGTTTTTCTAATTTCTTCCTATGTCATCCTTCAACTCTTCATGGTTTTGCAGAATTTATGCTATTAATGTAATGTAGCTTCATTGCAATTGATGTGCGGCAGGCTTTCAGTTATATACGATATATCAAAGAGCACTTCATAGTCATACATAATGGTGTAGAATGACTGTGACTCATAGCACAGCTGATCTGTAGACCTGGGTCTTGGCACCATGTAAACTGTCAGCGGGTGTGAAATGGTACTTTGAACTACTTTATAGTCAATTTTGATGATAGCATCTTCGTGTGCATTTGTACAAAATGTGTGCAAACAATTTAATATAATTTGATGATGACATTGTGGCCACTTTCAAAGGCTTGCTTGCAGGAACTGTAGAACAAAGGTCCAATACCGATAACAGTACCAGTCACTGTGCAATTCCTGCACCTGATTTAATGATGGAAGAATGATGAAAACAGCATGGGGCAGATTGTGGAGTGGATTTTCTTCATAAAGCAGTAATTGGGTGGAGATGAATGGAGGGCGGGGGGGATTTATACAAAACAATATTTCCAAAACTCCTCCCTGTGACTGCCTGGCTGGCCCCATTTAAAGCTTAACAAGTCAATTTGTCCAATCAGGGCCAGCTGGATTTCATAAATCTAAGATGCTGTGGGTAATGTCTGGTGATGGGTTGCCATGGAAATTCACCGTCTCACCCAAACTCAGTGCAGTAAAGTTGCCATGTGTTTTACTATTTGAAAAGCAAGATGGGGAAAAAAAAGGAAACATGTAAGTGTGACTAAACCAAAAGCGGTTTGGTACAGTAGTGCTTCTGCTGCTAGGTCAAATCAGCCAGTCATGACTGGCTCTTTGGCAACTTTCATCTGTGAGTGTACCGATAACGCAGATGGTCTGAAAAGTGAAACCGTTTCGCTTGCAACTTCTCCAGTTGTTTCCACTACATTTTCCTTTTAATGCTATGTGTCACGTAGATAAGTCCTGTGTACTAGTGTTACAAGATGCAGATTCAGCGTCTCCCTCCTGTCACAATCCTCACCCACATGTTCCTAGTTATGCCTTTGGGCACATCGGCACAGCCTTCCCTCTTAATACCAGCTAGAGTTCTGTTGATCCGGCTTAGGCAAATTGGGGTTCCAGTGAGAAATGGCCCTAAACCTGCTGCCCTCTATAGAGGGACATGGTCAGGGCTATTGACCAGAAGTATGCTTGGAATTTTGCATGTGTCTGAACACTCACTACAGAAGATGTTTGGTGCCCCAGAGCCATGGCATCCTTGGCTGGCATAAGCTTTGTGTAGCAACGAGTTTTGTAATTTTGCTAACCTGGCTTTGGTAAACCCCTGCCAGTTTACATGCCAGTTGACATTGTAACTACCAAGCTCTTACATACTTTTGCCTGTTTCTGGATGGTCAGAGCCAGCAAACTGAATGTCTTTGTGTGGTCTGCTGGTTCTCTGACCCACTCTTCACAGTGGGTGTTTAGCAGGTCCAAGTTTGACATTTAGACCCCTGCCAGATATTGCCTCAGCACTAGGCCATGACCATTCATCAATGTGCAGAGCTGCAGGTTCAAGAGGAAAAACATCGTGGCAGCCAGGATTGCGGCTTCCCCCTACGACTGGAATGGATTCTACCGTTCTGTTTAATTCCATTTTTCCATTCTGTCCTCATGACTACCTGCTAGAGGGCATAATCACATTTTCTGTAGTCTATTGATATGACATGAATTGTCTTCTCCACATTGACTAGCTCTGCTCTGTATGTCTCAGTTGCAGTGTCACATATAAAATAGCAGATGTCCCCGGGAAATGGGTGTTGTAGTTGTCCTGCAATCTGTGTGCTTACTTAGTAAGCATCAGGGGACAACCAGCATATTTGCTCTCTAACATCTACTTTGTGTGTTCTGGCTGTCTGGCTTTTTCAGGAAAGGTTTCGAGTGAAGAACCCACCTCACACATACATCCAGAAGCTGAGAAGCTATCTGGACCATGCCGTGACCAGGAAGGTGAGATCTCACAGACCTCAACCCAGAGCCAACCTTCATCAGACCTTCTTGCACATGGGGACCTCCAGAACACCACAGCGGGGTTCTTTTTAACGGCTCACAGAACATCCCAGTTCGCCGTCGAAACCACAAAAGGAATGTTATAATCATTCAACACAAGGACCAGAGGCACAAGAAGACAGCAGCTGATTGTGATTAAGAGGAGCATTAGATTCTCACTTCATGGGCTCCTGTAGGTTGGGGGAGGTGGGGTGGGTCCCACACATGTTTCGAGTGAATGCGTGATGACAGATCTGCACGCTCACCTCGGCCAACGGTAAGAATCCGGATTGGCGGGGCGAGGTGAGAGCCAGACCAGTGAGGAAGAGTGCATGGTGACGACAGGCTCGCGGAGGACACCACTGACTCCATGTCACATGACTCTGAGCACACCCCTGACACCACACTACATCGTTTAGGATAGTCAGAGGAGACAGACTTTCCTGGGGTTATGACCTCTCCTCATTCATACACGACACCACGCTGTGAAGCAGCACAGAAAGGAGAAGGGCAGTGGCCAGGTATACACGCCTTTTTTTTTTCAGGCCTGTGTGGTACTGTTTAGTCTGCTGACTGCTGCTGGTCTGTAGCCTTCAACGTGATTGGTCGAGTACACATTGATGTGGGGATGTTTGACAGCCACCAGCATTTGATTTCCGCTAGGACGTCCCACCCATTCACCCACACAGATGCCCCCTCCTGATGGAAGTGTGTGGGGGTGGACATGCAGACTAAGGAGGAGTGGAAGCAGGAGGAAGGGAGGAGTCGTGCTTTTTACATTTCCGCGTGAGCCCTGTTACTTATGGGCTGAACAATCGCGACTTTGTGCAGCTCTTTGGGGTGACTCTGGGTCGTCGCCTCTACTTCACATGTGCATTCCTCCAGGAGCTCCACCATTTACCCCCACCCCAGACTACCCCCAGCCTTTAGCAGTGGGTAAGAAAGACGAGCCTTCACAAAAGTCCAGAGGAATGGCTGTTATTTATATGTTTCCATGATCATCCCTTTGGGGAGAGCGCACCCGGCAGCTGGTCTGACTTAGCAAGCTTATCCAGACGTAGCAATAACATAACTATCACATACAGCTAATGTACCTCCTCCACACGGCCGGAGAGAGGCATCTATAGTGTAACTCACAGACGTCTGGACGAAGGCCCATCAGGGGGGTGTCTTCTGCCTTCCCCATCCCCACATTAGACAGACTGCTCAGGTTTAAGAGTCCTGTTGCACCCTTTGCAAAGCTCATACGGCCAGAGACCAAACGTGCTACAGTGAGGAGAAAACAGCTGCTGTTACCGCTAAGGTGACATTTGCATTTTCTGGCATCAGCCAGAAACAGGACCTTTCACAGACGCTCTGTTTTTCCTTGAAGACAAACCAGTGAGAGTGCAGCTCTTCAGAAACCCTGTGCATCTCATGAGCCAGGCCAACTGCACAGGCACACAGAACACACGGATGCACAATGCCAGCTGACTAACGAAGCGCAACGTCCCTTTGAAAAGGGGATGTAACAGGACATATAGCAGCCTGCAGCCGTTGGGTTAGGATATCGAGCAATACTGTGGTTCCCCACTTAAGAAATGTAACCTTAATGCTGTTTTCGCTATCTGCATGGTGTTTACTATTTGTGCTCAGTTATGAAAGGAATACAGCGTGACTGCCAACACACTTAGTAAACGTGTTACGTGCTTCTTTTGAAATTTAAACCAGCATAGCTGGTGGCTTGGCAGAAGAGAAATCACTATTGTATAAATTAGATAATATATTCAGACAATTTGCCAGACGGTCTCTGTGGTGTTCTGTCGTTCTGAGATGACTTTTCTGTCTCTGCTGTTCGAGAGCTCTGGGTTTTGAGAGCCTGTTATAGTCTTGTCCTTAAAGCTGTCTGTACTGGTTAAATCCAGCTGACAGCACAAGACAAAACCGGTAGATGCCACGTGGTGAAGTTCGGCTTCCTCTATCTCTGCAGAAATTCCGCAGAAGAGTACAGGAGTCAACGCAAGTCCTGCGGGAGCTGGAGATATCTTTAAGGACCAATCACATTGGGTGAGTGTGAAAACGCTCCTGTCCTGTCTGGGCAGCTTTGTTCTCAGCTGGGACGTGCCATCGCTATTTCTGTCAGAGGGGCGGGCCAATGGCAGGAGGCGTTAAGGTACAAACAACAGTGGAGGTTGTTAGAAAAGGCCCTCCTCACAGCAGTCTGTCACAGAACTTTGTGCTCATGCTTTCTCAGTTGCTAGGTGACTACTTGTAGCACCACACACCATGAACTGGCCTGACTTGGAGAGATGCTCGTCACCGTTTAAACAACAACATAAAGATGAGAGACACACGATCCCTCGCGATGACGACCTAGATCATGTAAACTAACCCCAGCTTAATGGAGTGAATGGATTTAGGCCAAAGGTAGAGAAAACCCAAGATACCTGCATCACTTCGGCGTTGGCTAAACATTTCATGTGTTTCGTTTGTGATGGTGGAGTCACACTGACTAAAACAAGCCCACCTCTTTGAAACGTGTCACACCCAAGTTGTTTACTTCCGTGGCAAGCCGCAATCAGACTTGGAAATAAAACGTTATGAGACGCGAATCATAATTATTTATTTTTATAATAGCCCTTATCGGAAATGTTTAGCACTGACTATAGTCTGGTTTTTGGTGGCTTTGCCACAATTACTGTTCCATAATTGAAATGGCAGACTTTTTCCATTCCCCACTAGTGGCTGTCATCGTTTTTTCTTCAGCAGTGAAGAAGGGGGTCCAGACCTGACGTCATTCCCACAAATGACAAACCGTGCTGCTTCCTGGGAGCTTGAGAGGAGAATTATTTTTTACTAATAAGAATTTTTATTTTAATAATTTACTATATAAATATTGTACTTTATACATCTGGTCTTTAAATGATAATTATGTGTCAGTGACTGACTGCTAAGATAGATGCTTTTTAACTACAGTAAAACATGGGTCTTAATTACATGGAACAGGAGGTGGTTTTCAAGCCAGACTGTCTTAGAAACTGATAAACAGAGACAAACTCTACAGGGAATTAATGGTCCTGTGCTAATGTGACACCCCAGAAGCACTTCTCTGTACTGGTTCTCCTGCTTCAACCCTTGGGTTGGTGGACACCCTTATCTTTTAAGAAATCCTTTTTTATTCCTGTGCTGTTATTATGATTTATAATGTCAGCCAGATTAAACACAATAGTGCACATAAAGTACAGTCTGTGGAAACAAGTTTTTAAGAACCTTGTTTGTGAAGCTGTGGTCCTGTTTGTTAAAACAGAAAAATGAAACCAGCTTCACAAAGCCACCTTTGAGAGAGATGATCAGAAATCAACGCTAAATATAAGGCGGCCAACTTTCACTTTTTATGTGCAGTACATATCCAATCGCATGCTTGATAGGACCCATCCTCCTTCTTCTGTGTTTGCCTGCTTGGGGGTGGAGGGGGGGTGTTCAGGCATAAAGCAGTAGATGCTTTGAAATACCTCATCGCTATTCCACCTTGTGAAGAGTAAAAAGTCACTCTGCCTGCCGAAAAAATACCTGACGTCTGAAATGAGCAGCATTTTTGTTTCCTCTTGGTGTTTTTCATCTTTCCTTTTTTCAGTAAAGAATAAGCATGCTGTATATGTTGCCAGGTCTTTTGTTTAGTCTTGGTGTTGTGATACTGGTGTTATGATTGCAATATTGTGATCATTGTATTGTAATCCTGGCGGTAGTTGTGGTCGGGGTATTGTGACTGTGTAATGGACGTGCTTCCAAATCGTCTGTGCCTTGTGTCTCCCTCAGGTGGGTCAGAGAATTCTTAAATGAAGACAATCAAGGTCTGGATGTGTTGGTGGAATATCTCTCCTTCGCTCAGTGTGCCGTGACGTGAGTCATCGGTTCCGTTCTCCTCACAGACATCTTCTCAGAACAGGAGAGACCGGCCGCAAGTTGTCAGGCGACTTGCGGCTCGTTTTTGACAAAGCGGGTCTTTCGGAATGTTTAGACTGAGTCCCAGGATGTGTACTCCAAATGTCGTTTGGGAAATGTTTGCCACTAGAGTGAAAAGTCACAAGGTTTTCCTCCAAAACCAAGCCTGTATCCACAACACTGAAACAGTTTTTTTCCTCTCTTTGTGTTTTGCAAACTCTGTTATTGTTACCCTTCAGTGAACACTTAGAGCTTTGATGATGACAGGCCCCCCTACAGTATAATCTGTAAATAAATTGGGTGAAAGGTAAAATGTCCCGTGAAGGATTGTAGGGCCCACAGGTGAGGGTTCCTGTTTGGTCTGGTCAAGTAGAACCAGTAAACCCTTACTGCGTGCTGGGTCTTTAACAGCAGAGCAAGTGCACACAGCCAGTGAATGACATTCACACCTAATTTCTAATGAACAGCTGCTTTGCCTTTTTCCTTGTTTCTGCCTTATTACCAGGGTGTGCCACATTCTATACCATGGGCTCTACAAGGGCCCATGTTCCTGTTTCTACATTGTTTTTGCCACATTGCCATTGTGTTTTCTATTCATCTAGGGCTCTAGTTCAACCCTACATGACCTTTCTTTGATTCCCCATCTGTTCTGTCCCCTCACCCCTCACACCCCCCCCACACCTTTTCACTGGCAGATTTGACTCGGAGAGTGTGGAAGGCAACACGGAGCCCTTGGGAGAGAAATCCAAATCCTGGAATCGGTCCATAGAAGATCTGAGCCCAGAAAGCAGCCTGCCCTCCCCTGTGGGTGGGGCCAACCTGTCCCGATCCACACGCCACTCCAGCCTGCGGTAAACACCCGCTGCCCACCTACTAACAAGGGCAAACACCTCAGGTGGCTCTGTGCCACACAGAGGAAAGCTCTCATTAGTTTACTCAGTAACAGAACTTCCATCATGGACGTGTCCAGTCATTCATTTAAATTCTTTCTCTGTGTAAATGAACTGTCATGAAGCTCAGAGGTTAACCTCGCAAATGCCACCAGCTGCACTTATGCTGGGCACTTAACGCCACAAAAGACTTTCACGAACCACGTCAATGAAGTGTGAGACCATGCTGCCCCCCCAGCCCATTTTGCTCACACTCATGTCAGTAATTCTCCGTTTGCTGCTTTGTTTCGTAGCACCTTCACCCAAGCGCCAGTCTCTCTCAGAAGGCAAGTGTCCACGTTGTGTCTGTGTCATCCACGTGAATCTTGTAGAAACAGCTTCAGCTGCCAATCAGAGCCTCGTCTCCCTGCTCTCCCTTCTCTGTGATTCTGGGCCTTCTGTTTCCTGGGAAACAAACCTTTATTTTATGCCGCTGCCTCCTTGTAACTCCTGGTTTTACTTGGGGTTTAATCCTTTGACGGTTCCACTCACCCTGCTCTGACTGCATTGTGCTTGCCCCTTCATTATTATCTACTTGCAGTAAACTTAAAAGCCCATTAATTAGTTTTCTTTTGGTGAAGGGACTAATTTCCTGTATTGTTGCTTGTCGTTAAGTTGTACACATGTAAAGTTTCATTATCCCCCCCCCCTAAGGAAAACCAACAGGACTGCAGTTTTACAGTTATGTCATGTTTTGTTGTATAACTTGTCACTGTTCTTATAAACACGACGTACTTTGAAATGCCCAGTTTTACAGGACACACTGTAGACTCCTCCTGAGTTACTGCTGTGTGGAATGGATGTGATAGCAGCTTCTTAGATAGTGTCTCATGTACACTAGTGGTTTCCTACCAAGGAATCTCCTTGGTGATAGAGCAGTGTAGAAAGTGTGTCTCCAAGCACTTGGTGAGAGATGTAAGTACGCTGTTTGTTTTATGAGTTGTAAAAGGACAAAAAAAAGAAAAACCTGTCAAAGCAAGTCTGTGATTAGCATCTGAAACGGCAGGCTGAATAACCATCTGCCATTATTCACATCCTATCTGTCATGGAAATCAGTGCCTTTTTGTCTGTTCCTGTCTGTTTTTTTATTTCTTTGTTTTTCATATAGTTACCGAAATACAGCATTGGAGCAAAAAAAAAAACCTTGCTGTATAAAAACAGCACCTGGAGCACTGAAAGCTCTGCTCCAATTCTGTCTCTTAAAGGCGGAAGGTTTTTGCGAGAGAGCGGTGCCTGAGAAAGATGTCTGATTAGTTGAAGAGGAAAACGGGGAGCGGTGGGATCGGGGGGGGCATGCCTGTGCCTCATCCAGGTGACTCCACCTGACGCCTGGTGCCCAAACTTGCTCAGAAGGAATGTAGCATACAGGAAATGAAAAACACTGAACACTCAAGTGTGAATGAGCGGTACTGGTGACGCTATAATGGCCATTAAAATCGAGGAGTGGGAATGTAGCTGACGTTACACCTTATTCAACTAAGTACTGACATTAGAAATACTTTGTCATCTGTCACTTCCGTATGCTTGATCTAAAATTTCTGATTTAATGATCAATGGCAAGATAAAATAAATAAATTAAAAAGACAAGCCAGAAATTTGGTAGTAAGTTTTTTTTTTTTTTTAATATTAAAGGGTTTTGCTTTAAAAACTTACTACAATGAAAAAGTTTAAGCCTAGTGTAAAAGAGGACGATTCCACGGCTCTCCTGTTGTATCCAGTCATTAGTGGAAAACTTGTGTACTTGTGTAGTCTGAGGAGGACATTTGTGAACCCCCCACAGAGAAGGACGGGGGGGGGCTTCTATCGGGGCTGGACACAGAAACAGGACCTAAAGATACAGAGGAGCATCTACCTGCTCAGTCCAAAGTCCGAAGGTCCTTTCCTTAGTACTGCCTCGAGGGCTGCTGATTCAGGCTGTGAACAACATGGGAATTCAAGGGACAGCTTGAATGTTGAGAATTTAAGGGTGGGGGTGTTCTCTCCCTTTTTATTGTGTCAAAGTGTCTTAAGGAGAAACGCTGTTCTTTTTCCCATATTCGGTGAGCCCCATGGCTTCTTGCCGTGCATGCCAATGACAAGCTCCCTTGTTCCGCACAGAAGCGGCACGTCTGTGTACACCGAGCGAGCGCGGGGCCTGCCTCTCGGCTTCTGCCAAGGCCCCAGGATGCACTTCTTCGCCTTTGTGTTGTTCCTGTTGCAACCTGCTCCGCTGCACCCCGGCTCCCGCGCCCACTGACGTCTTTGTGCCGAGTTCGTTTGCATTGCTAATGGCGGGCCGGGGCTGCCGCGCGGCGCTTCAGAGAGGCAGGACATCACAGCCGTTCTCTTGGCAAGGCCGACGAAAGTGGGACGGGCGCTTATGAAAGCTGTTCTGGATTTACTTTTTTCTGGGCATCTACATGTTTTGTTTACAAAGCGCTTTAATATGGTGGCCTCTCTTTATCTCACAGACAGAACATTGAACAATAAGCACTGCGAGTGCATAAACGACACTGTCAGGAGAGGTCTGTCACAGCAGTAGGACGCTAACAAACATAACACACGGCCTTAAACATCTGAAGGTCAAAAGGCTTGGGAGAGAGAAACAGTCAGCTGTATGAGTGTGTTTAGAAGCTACTAAAGGCTACTGAGAGCCATGAAGGTTCTGTGACCAAACAAAAGAGAAACCGAGATCCATGCAGTAGTTGTTTGCATCACCTTATTGTTCAAACGATTTTATGAAATTCATCACCACTATTTCAGGTAATTTTCCTGTATTTGTAGGTGTAACACCCTTCCAAACCGGAGGACTCTAAAACACTCGAGAATAGTGTCTAAGAAGGATGACGTTCATGTGTGCATAATGTGTTTGCGGGCGATCATGAACTACCAGGTAAGACCCTCTGCTGTTTTTACTCTCAGACTGAATATATAACAAACACTGATTCCTGATATTGCCTAGAACTTCAGCTCCACACTCTCCCACCTGTTGTTACAAACTCTCTTCGGGGTGTCCTGGTTTCATGCTTCTGTGTGTATCGTGATGTTTGTCTTTGAAAAAGGCAACCGTTCTTTATCTTTTCTGTTCAGTATGGCTTCAACATGGTCATGTCCCACCCGCAAGCTGTCAATGAAATTGCACTAAGTCTCAACAACAAGAACCCAAGGTGAGCTACAAAAACGCACTGCATCTCCACACACACACACACACACACACACACACACACACACACACACACACACACACACACTCCCAAAAGGACTCCGAAGCCAGACTAACTTGGTCCTGAAAGAACTACGTTCACACACAGCTACATATTCCCAGAAAGTGCGGTGCTGACTTTCCACATTCTATATAAACTGTAGGTTACAAAAAATTAGTTTAATCCCTGAGTGTAAAATGAGTGTAACGATGTTAGCCACTTGCGTCTGCTTCTGGGGGGAAACTCACACAGGCTGAAATAATATGCCTTAAACTCTTGATAAACACACAACTGATAAGTGTTCGGAGACTTCACTGAGACCGTGCCCCCCTCTCCGTTTCAGAACCAAGGCTCTGGTGCTGGAGTTACTGGCTGCTGTGTGCCTTGTCAGGGGGGGTCATGAGATCATTCTCTCTGCATTTGATAACTTCAAAGAGGTACCGGTGCTTCTTCTGAAGGGTGTTTGACTTGTGTTTGTGTGAAAAATCAGATTTCTGAGTACGATAAAGCCATGGAGCCAAAGCCAAAGGTATTTAGTGCATTTTTAACAGGGTGCTCTGTTGTATTTGCCAGTGTGCCGTGACACTATGTCTGATAAAGTCACCACAGCGTTAGCCGGGGGGGTATTGTCCCGTGCTTCACAGCTCGTGTCACCCTTTCCCCTTTCCTCCTTGACAAGAACAGCGAACTCCCTAGATGCTTGTATTTTCTGCTGTGTTGTGCTTTATTGTGGATGTGCATTTGCATTGCTTTGTCTTTTGGTTTTGTGCTCTGTGTTGTAAACCTCAGAGTCAGGAAAAGAACCTTGTGTGCAGGCTTTATTTCAGTTTAGCTGTGTGCGCATGTGTGCGCGTGTGTGTGTGTGTGTTTTGCTTTTGCTGAATAGAAGAGGAGACTGTTGGGTTTGATCGCAGAAAAGTAGGACTGAAAGCATTAATGCAATATTAACGTGGAGCGGGATTAAATATTAAACCACGCTGTGTGGCATGCTTATTTCCTGTGAGGTAGTGCCCCCGCCTGCACTCCTGCTCTGCACGCATTACTCTGATTCTCTGTCAATGCATGTGTTTTCTTTTTGTTTTAATTAATTAATTAATTTCTGTGGGGATGCTTGTTTGGATGATGAGACAGGTGATGTTTCTGAGTGTGCTGGAAGATGAATCTGATCTTGCCAGTAATCTGCATGGCATGCAGTCAAAGAAAGGCATGGTGATGTCAGCAGTGGCCTACTGTGACCCAAAATAACGGCCTTGCACCCTGCTGATCACTCTCATCAAAGGGCTGACTCAGAGATCCATTTGCCTACCAGTGGAAGCCTCATTATCAGTTAGGTCCGACTATGTGTAATGAGGAACAGGAGGTTTTTATCATAATATCTACAAGAACATAGCTTCTGCCTCTTGGAGGAATTGAAACCTCTTAAGGGTGAAGTTTACGGAGCACACAGAGCACATTGTTTTTAGAACAGAAATCACTGCAAGCAGGAAGTGAACCAACAGGAGCTGAGGCAGAGGCGGTGGTAAAATCCATCAAAGGTCATAGTGTTCATCAGACGCTCAGTGTGCTCAGGCGTCCAACCTTCCGTTCCTTCTGTGTACTTTTTGGATCCATGTTTGTCTGCCTATAGACCAAAAGTAATTCATTTTGCTTGGTGCCCTTCACACCAATTATTGTGTATTCAGTAAAAACAGGTAGCTACATAGGTCAAGGACTTTACAGAGCATGTGCTATTAGACTGCTGAAATAAATTGTTCAGATTGTATTGTAACAAAATATATTTCAATTACATTTAATTAAAATGAATTATTTCTGTGGTATCATGACTGGTATTGTTTCTGAGTAGTGTGAAATACTCACCCCCTGTTTGTGCTGAATGACATTATCAGTTTCCTCTCTCTTACAGTCCTGTGGTGAAAACCAGAGGTTTGAGAAGCTAATGGAGTTTTTCAAGAATGAGGATAACAACATTGACTTTATGGTATGTTTACACCGCAGACATCGTTCTCGACTTTTGTGCTGTTTGCTTGTTCACAAGCCGGACCAAAAACTAGAAGTAGTGGTTGGTTTTTTTGTCCTCTCCATTTCTTCTTCAGCTGGTCAGACATCTTGGAGTGGTTGCTTAGAGTAGTGGAGTTAATTTTGAGAATCTAAATGAGCTTCATTTAGATTTCTGAGTGAAGGCAGATTAATGGCTGGTGAAGTAATAAGGGTGTGTAGACTGACTAAAAGAGGCTGAGGCTTCCTGCATTAAGTGCCGATGGGACATTACCGACCTTCTTCCAGAACTTTCTGGGAGCTGGGCTGCAGCTGGCTGTCTGTGTTAGCACTGTGTCTGGTAGAAGCCACATGTGAGATCAAGAGCCCATTTCCCCTAGACAAGGCAGGGTGGGGACGAATGCTAGTGCAGTGCTGGCACTCAGCCAGCTGTTCCACAATTCCACTGGCCTTGTTTAGCAATCTTAGGTCACATGTTGAGAACAGTAGAAGTTGGAATGGGTATCATTTTACAGTATTCACTGTTTGTAACTTAACCAAACTATTTGAGCCTTGCTTGTGTCTCTCTTAGCAATGCCTGACACAGGAGACAGCATGGAGCTGTTCCTCTCCTCATTAACAGTGTCACTGTGTAATTGTGTTGACTTGGCTCTACTGCCCCATGATAAGAGCCAACCAGAAAATGTGTATTAACACCTGCCTGTCTGGACCCATTCTCCCACCGCTTCCAGGTGGCCTGCATGCAGTTCATCAACATCGTGGTCCATTCGGTGGAGGACATGAACTTCAGGGTACACCTGCAGTATGATTTCACAAAGCTCCACCTGGACGAGTACCTGGATGTAAGTGATGGAGGGATGCATGACTTGCAGGCTGTATTTTTAGAGACTAATTCACATCAGTTCACTTTTTGTGACCCCCTCCCCCCAACCAGAGGTTGAAGAACACAGAGAGTGACAAGCTGCAGGTACAGATCCACGCCTACCTGGACAACGTGTTCGACGTTGGCGCCCTCCTGGAGGATGCTGAAACCAAGAATGCGGCCCTGGAGCGTGTCGAGGAGCTGGAGGAGAACATCTCCCATGTAAGGATGGCCCCTGCCATGAAGACATGGCCCCTCCTCTGCAAGCTTACCTTCGCGTTCACAGCGATAGCAGGCCGCTATCAGACAGAAATGCGTTATAAAGACACGTGCTGAGCTCAGAGAATCGGCTGCCTTAGCATCACTAATCTGTCACGAGTACCTCACCTGGATTTTTTAATCTCAAATAACATAATCCTCTGGTATGCCAGTAGTTTCCCAGTAAACTCCACAATGCACTCTAAAGTTTTGAATCTTTGAAAAGATTGCCACAAAAGCATCATTCTGTCCATAACGTGATAGCTGTGAACAGTGAAAAGAAAAACAATTAAACTAAGTTAATAAAAACATCCACTGCCACCAGAGTGCAGTGCTAACTGGTGTGATGGCAGTTAAACTTCATGTACACACGAATCACTCTGTGCACTCATTGCTACTATAGATGACGGAGCGGCTGCAGGACATGGAGAACGAAGCCATGGCCAAGATCGTGGAGCTGGAGAAACAGCTGATGCAGAGGAACAGGGAGCTGGATGCTGTGCAGGTGAGGCCTGGGTGGGACAGCAGTGTGAAGGAGTGTCACATCCCTCAGCAGAAGGCCAAGGTCTGTCAGAGAGTGCGCTGAAAGGCCAATGGTGTTGGAGTTTACCATGCGTGCCTGGTAGCCCGTACATGTGTCTGTGTAGAAAGTGAATTTTAACTCGACTTTGTTTGGTTCTCTGGGACTAACTTTGAAGAGCTGGACGTCTTGCTGATTGACTTCTCTTCAGTTCATCAGTTCCCTGTTGGATATTGCCAAGCTCTCCGTGTGCGCTGATTGGTTCTCGCTGAGGTTTTGCATGGGGCAGTCAGCTCCGATTGACCCTTGAAATATACACTTTTGGGGCCAGCTGCCAAGTCTTGCCTCTGTTGTCTGCCACGTAGAGTGTCGGCGCTGATCAAGGGTCACGGCAAGTCATCTGGTTTCCTCTGTGCTTGTTCCCATCAGGAAGTGTATAAAGATGCCAATGCCCAGGTGCACACGCTGCGCCGCATGGTAAAGGAGAAGGACGAGGCCATCCAGAAGCAGAGTAACCTGGAGAAGAAGATCCACGAGCTGGAGAAACATGGGACTGTCAAGATCCAGAAAAATGGGCATGGAGACATCTCTATCCTGCCCCCTCCAGAGCAGGCAGCCTCCCTGCAGTCCGGCGAAGTTACAGCAGGAGGAGCTTTTGCAGTAGGCAGCAACAGTGCAGAGACCAGGGGCGACCTGGGAGAGATGTCACTACCCCCTTCGGGCCCTCCGGCCCCTCCCCCACCTCCGACAGCTGGAGCTGGTACATGTGCTTCTCACATCACGCCGTTCTGATGTTCCTACATTAGTATGTTACAGTGTACCTGGTCAGAGGGCAGTTTTTTCCAACATTCATAAATTTAGATTGGTTTAAGAACAAACAGTTCATTCTTGCGATGATATAAATCGGCTCACAGAGAGTTGGTCACGCCAGCTGTTTTGTACCTTCTGAAGACCTCTGCCCTCCCCTGTTCTCCCCCCACTCTGTTTTGTTTAATTTTTCCTTGTCTTTCTCTGCCCTCAGTACCAAATGGGCCAATGGCTGCCTCTGTGCCCCCAGTGGCACCTCCTCCACCACCTCCTCCACCACCACCCCCGCCACTTCCTTTGGGCTCCTCTGTGGAGTCTGTACCACTGCTCCCCCCTCCACCTCCATGTGCTCCCCCTCTCCCTGGCTGCAGCTCTCCCACAATCATCTTCAACTCAGGGCTAACAGGTAAGCTGGTGGGCCCAGACAGGTGTGACTGACAGGTGAACTGGTGACCTTGGCTTTGCCTCAGGTGCTTCTCTGGGTCTTCAGAAGCAGACAGTGAGAGCTGGGGCCACAAACCTGAGGGACTTCAGTCCTCCCTCCCACTCCATCTACTTCCACACCTTCCAGACATTTCACTGCCTGGACATCAGCAATAGGCAGGAAAAAAACACAAAAAACCTGGATTTTGGACTTTTGTACTGAGAACTCTCTAAAGCACTACCTAGAATACCAGGTGTAGCACAATGTACCTGTACAGTCTGATAGGACAGGGACCTCATGTGGACAATGTACCTGTACAGTGTGATAGGACAGGGACCTCATGTGGACAATGTACCTGTACAGTTTGATAGGACAGGGACCTCATGTGGACAATGTACCTGTACAGTCTGATAGGACAGGGACCTCATGTGGACAATGTACCTGTACAGTGTGATAGGACAGGGAC